>CABIKL010001975.1:0-13679 GCA_902196195.1 Aptinothrips rufus
CACCAGGCATGGAAACCAAGGGACTCTCTCCACGGAGAGAGACAGGGTTGGGAGCAGAGCAAAAGGGGAGTAAGACCGCATTGGACCACGCCGTCAGAGCGGGACTCGAGGGGAGGGTCCGCCGCAAGTTAGTAGCAGACAAACAAAATGCAACATGCTACATGCAACCTGTAGCCGGAATGACGCCCTTTCCGCGATACTTGGTAACATTGTAAGAGTGAAAACAGAGTCAAATACGGTATATGGAAGAAAGTATGGCAATAATGAATGTTATTGACATGAATACAAATATTTTCGTTGCGCTTGAACAATATTTCTCAGGATCTTCGAGTTGTGGTTGTGCGAACGATACGAAATACTTTTGGATGGATTGGCAGCAATTGTAATCGAGCGCCCGTGTTTGATTCGTATATTTTTCATACGTCGTTGCCTGCTGTTGGCTCTGGCTGTTGGCGTTTCATGTTGTTGTTGTTGGTTTGTTGTTGTGTTGTTGTGAGTGCGTCAGTGCAGTGTCCAGTGCAGTTGCAGTAGTACGGAAGGGAGAGAAGACGTATCTTCTGGAGAAAGATGTGTCTCAGAGGAATATCTCTTTAACGCTCTATCCTTTAACTTACTCAACTGATTTTCGTAACTTTTTACATTCTTGAAATGGACGCTGCGTCGTTAAACTTATCGTTGGCTGAGTATGCTTCTGACAAACAAGGAAGGTAAAGTTCTTTGTGTTAACCTATCCGACTGTTTATTTCTCAGGTTCAAAGTGCAAAACACTAGACGGATTAATAAGACCTTATTCAAATTTGCACTCGGTCTCTTTATGACGAATCTGGTGCATAGTTGACCTGAAATTTCAGGTGTGCCACAGTGTTTGTGTCTTGCTTCGATTTCTTATGAAAGTTTGAGAATGATGTCACAAAAAAGAAAGACCTAAAAGATATTTGAGTGGGCATGGAAGAGAGATTAGTGAAGAAGATCTGATCAACTTGATCTATAGTTACTCCTGATATGGGTTCTTGTCCTATACAGCTGTTTACTTCTACGATATGCAAGCCAAAATTCCTTGGATGAGAGCTCACAGAAACATTTACCAAGATCGGGTGTTAAAGAAAAGCCTCCGTATCATAACCACCACCACACAAACCGTGCCTTTGAAGTTATGAATGTCATGCGCAAGTATGTGCTTGTCATATCTTTTTATTGTTTTACTACCCTATTAGAAATAAACTACACCAAGTGCATGTTCACTATGTTATTATACTTTTCAGGCAGAATCTGTTGTGTGATGTTACTCTCATATCGGACAATAGTGCGGAGATTTCTGCTCACAAAATGGTGCTAGCAGCTTGCAGTCCTTATTTCTATGCAATGTTTACAAGTTTTGAGGAGAGTAAGTCTGAACGTGTGACCCTTCAAGGTGTTGATGCCACAGCTTTACAGCTCCTTGTTGATTATGCTTATACTTCAGAAGTGCACGTAACTGAGGAAAATGTGCAGGTTTGTGTACTTATACCTATTTTTTTAGTGAACATGACTTCTAGTGAGCTTTAATTTCCAATTGGATTCTTCATGCAGGTACTCTTGCCTGCAGCTAATCTGCTTCAGCTGACAGATGTTCGAGATGCGTGCTGCGATTTCTTGCAAGGGCAATTGCATCCAACTAATTGTTTAGGAATACGTGCGTTTGCAGACTTGCATGGCTGTTTAGAACTGTTGTCTCATGCTGACTCATACATTGAACAACATTTCTCGTAAGATATTTTTGATAATAACTTGAATACTTGCTTTAGGATTATCTCCTCCATCATAAGTATGCTTGAAATGACTGTTTGCTGTTGTTTTTCAGAGAGGTTGTAGAATGTGAAGAATTCCTTACCTTGTCACCTCAACAGGTTTCAAAACTTATTTGTAGTGACCGCCTAACTGTTCCATCTGAAGAAAAGGTATGATCAGTCCTGACATCTCTGTAGAAATTCAGTTCAAAATAAGTATGTCATGCGATAATTGAACACATGAACTTATATAATGCACTCTTATATTTGCAGGTGTTCGAATGCGTTGTTAGTTGGGTTCATCATGATCTTGAAGCAAGGCAATCCCAGCTTCCTCTCTTGATGGAACATGTTCGACTTCCTTTGCTCTCACAAGACTATTTAATGCAACGAGTGGAAGAAGAACCTCTATTAAAAGCAAATTTACAATGTAGGCATTTTTGTGTCTGTTATATCCCAATTGTTCTTATCCCAGCATTTTCAATCAAATGAAGTCAATATTGTTCTTGTTATGTTCAAACTTTTCATTAAAATTGTTAAATCCCTGGCTCTAGGTAAAGATTTCTTGATTGAGGCATTTAAGTTTCATCTTTTGAAAGGAGAACAAAAGCTATCTTTCAAGACTCCAAGAACTAAACCCAGGCAGCCAGTTGGTTTGCCAAAGGTGTGTTTCACATACCCAATTATTTAAGTCTTTACTGCTCATAAGGTGACTGAATGCATCATTACTCTATTTTTGGATTGCTTGTTCAAGGTGCTTCTAGTTGTTGGCGGGCAGGCACCAAAAGCCATCAGAAGTGTGGAGTGCTATGACTTCAAGGAGGAAAGATGGTACCAAGTTGCTGAAATGCCGACAAGGCGCTGCCGGTAATTTTGCCTCAATATTATCTTGATTTCTCTTACCTGATCTTTCTTTTAATGAAAAGCTAATTTTATGTCAGTCCATATGATCTTTGAACTGGGAACATCATATAATCTGTTTTTGTTTTCCTGTAGGGCTGGACTATCTATAATAGGAGGAAGAGTTTTTGCTGTTGGTGGTTTCAATGGCTCCATGCGTGTGCGTACTGTTGATATATATGATCCAGCAACAGATCAGTGGACATCATGTGCCAGTATGGAAGCGCGCCGTTCTACTCTTGGCGTGGCAGTTTTGAACAGTTGTATTTATGCCGTAAGTGTTGTTTGCTAAGTTCAATTTTAGGCTTGTGAAGATGTGTCTTTGTTGTTTGTTAAGTTCAATTTTAAGTTTGTGAAGATGTGTCTTTGTTGTTTGTTAAGTTCAATTTTAAGTTTATGAAGATGTGTCTTTACACGTTGATAGTGTTGTTTCTTTTCCTTCCTCCAGCCAGAACGTGATGCACTTGAATTCTATTGTTGTTTTCTTTGCCAGGTTGGGGGTTTTGATGGATCAACTGGCTTGAACTCGGCTGAAATGTATGATCCTCAAACACATGAATGGCGTCTGATTGCTCCAATGTCGACTCGTAGAAGTAGCGTTGGAGTAGGGGTGGTCAACAATCTCCTCTATGCAGTAAGCTAAACTTTATTTCCGATTTCTCCTCGATGTACTTTAAGAAAGTTAAAATTAGAATTTTGCTCTTCGTTGAATGTTAGTGTTCCTTGTTCCTCTAACTTGTTAAATTTCTTTTATCATCTGTCTTTCAGAATGTTACTAGTTTGCCTTCCTCTTTTATTTTTCTATAATCTAATTTGTAAAGTATTTTCAGGTTGGAGGTTATGACGGAGCATCCCGCCAGTGTCTATCGACAGTGGAATGCTATCATCCTGATTTGGACAGTTGGTCTCCTGTACCTGAGATGTCCGTACGACGTTCAGGTGCGGGCGTCGGCGTTCTAGATGGAATACTGTACGCTGTTGGTGGGCATGATGGACCTCTTGTTCGCAAAAGTGTAGAAGCTTACAACCCAGAAACTGAAACGTGGACACAAGTTGCAGATATGGCATTTTGCAGAAGAAATGCTGGTAAGATCAAAAACTTTCCTCTTACCAAAGTCAGATTGTTTAAACTTGGTTTAAAATCCTTAGTTTCTCACTTACCCATGTTTTGTTTTCCTCTTAGGTGTTGTTGCTTTGAACAACCTACTATATGTTGTTGGTGGAGATGATGGGTCAGCAAATTTGGCATCTGTTGAAGTTTATAACCCTAAGACGGACTCATGGTCCATGCTTTTATCATCAATGGGCATTGGACGGAGCTATGCTGGTGTGGCAATAATTGACAAACCTATGTAGGGCAAGTTATGGACAGCGTTTCATTGTTTGCACATCATCTGGCGCCTGACAAAACCGTCCATTTTTTGATAGATACTGCCAGTTATATTTTTGCCCTTATTGTGCCTTTGTACACTCTGTTTTCACTTTGGCAGTTCTGTTACAGAAAGTGTGAGTTTCATTTTTTGTTTTATGTTATGAATGATAAGCAAAGGACCGTGCAGCATTCAGTAGCCCAAAATCTCTAAACGAAACTTATATTTTATCTTTATTCTATGTGTTGCAGTTTTGTAACTTCCAATACTTTACAAATTCATTGTAATGTATAAGTCAATTCTAGCATTAGAACCCCATCATGTGTGGGATAAATAATCCTGTGATCAATAAGTTGGAGCAATGATAATGTTTCTTTCACTGCTCAAAAGAATGAAGCAGAATTAGAATTTTGAAATGTCCTTTTGAGAACAAATATAGAACTTGTAGGTGTGTGTCATTGTAATATTGTTTTCATTTTTAACTATTGTCCATCTCTCATTTGTACTCAAAATCATATTGGCAAAAAAATTTAATTTTCAGATGTATATAACCGATTTAGCAGCTTTCTTATCTGAAAATCAAATTAATGACTGCATTAGGATTGTACTCATGTTTTGTTCTTTCTCTATTTCATTTTAATGTTACCATGAAATTTTGTTGGCTAATTCAGATGTATTTGTTTTTATACAGCAAAAACTGTGGGCATAAATTTATTTTTGTGATATGTACCGTGAATAGGGTCTGTCTTGACAAGTTTTCTATTTCTAGGTGGAAATGACAAACGGGTTTTTCGACCTGTTCTTGACTCATAACATTACCTACTTACTTGTGATAATGGAGGATGTGATTTCTAAAATTCTACTTGAATTTAAATTGTAGTCATTATATAATACATTTTATGTTTGCACTTATGTTTATGTTTCATTACTCTTCTCCCAGTGCTTTGTTGTAATGTAGTCATACTTGTCTTGTAATCATATTCTTTCATAATATTACTTTCCTTTACCCTTCTCTGGAGAATGTATGTGACATAAATATTCAGAAGTCTTGTACCCACTACAAAATTTTGTTGCTGAAGTATGGTGACGTTTTGTTCGTCTTCACAGCAAAAATCTATGAAATAAAAATATCTTGTGGTGCCAAAGTAATAACTGTAATACTAATTTTGAATACATCCCATCTCATAACTCGTTTCTTATGTAAGTCTTTACAGCAAGCCTGGCCCAAATCAAGTTTGTTACACTAAAATAGCACCATTTCAACGACTTCGGCATTTTATTCTGTCCCAAGAAGTGATCACTAAAAAGAATTTCAATGATATGTAAAATGATGTATAGTGATACTAAATAAATTTTCTGTTGCTTGAGCAAGATTTCTTTGATTGATCACTTCTTATTCTGCCTTCAGCCACCAGAATATAGAAAGGTATCAAGGTTAATTTAAAGAAGAAAAAAAAAGAATATATTGGATTAAGCAGGTGTTTACTTCTAATTTCAGATTAAACTGAAAACAAGAACTCTAGTCATTTGTAGCAAGGACTATCTCTTATAAAGCAAGAATATACAAATGTGCACAATAACAGACTAACTCAGATAAGAGAAATGCCTCTAAACCCACAGATGGCGATTCGTGTACTCATTTATATCAACAGGATCAGCATGAGCATAGTAAGATTCAGGGATGATGGGAATCCACTCATTCTCTCCAACGGTGTTGTACACTGGGTTGCCGAAGAGAGTACCGACTACCCATCCTTCAACATTCTTCATTAAATCTGCTTCTGCGTCTCTGTTCCTCCTCAACTGCCTCATCATCCTATGCAAAGGAGGAAGATTAAATATAAGAGCCAGGATAGACATTCGGTCAAACTGAAGCATCAAACAACTCAATATAAGGGACACAATTGATTCCATGACTTACTGACGATCGCGTTCTGCCAGAAGGAAAGGCTGAACTGCATTCTGTCCGCTTTGAGCTTCCCTTCGAATTTTACGGTTGTAAGCGGCAGACTCTTGAAACCCAAAAAAGCCAATAGTGTAACAAACTCCAATCCACAATGCAATAGTTTTGCCTGTAAAATCAAAACAGAAGTGTAAATACCAAACTTACTTCAAAACAGTAGCCAAGATTTCAGATCTGGAGGTGTTCTCCTAAAATCTTTGTAAAGAGTGATCGAAATAATGTGACACAAACATTTTGCGTCTTGTTTCCTTATGAAATTCAAGACTAAATAAAAAAAAATAGCACTGTTTTGTTAGACGTCAATAATCAAAGCATTATACCATGATTATACATACCATTCATAATAGTCTTGTGGGGGATTCTCTCGGAAATGATGCGGGAAAATCCTCCTGGAGGAGGAAGTTCCTGTTGTTTTGGAGTAGAAGACATAGTTGAAACAGGTAATTATTGGCCAGTTGAAATATTGAAAGACTTCTTACGTCGACCTTAACCTGCCCGTGAGCCAAAAGCCCCAGGCCGCAGCTAGCGCTAGCAGAAGCAGAACACCCCGTGATCTATGGCAGGGATTTGTTCATAAACAAATCCTGCTGGGAAAAAGAGGAAGGCGGACGTTCTCTGCCAATGAAAACAAGTCCGTTGTCGTCTGCAGCTGCAGTTATTCTCCAAGTTTTGGTTTTGATATTTTGGTTTAATTTCGGAGCGCTTGGTTTTATTACAGCTATGTAATGTTGACACAAACTAATGGCGAGCCACGACGGATCCGCTCCTCAGCAGCACTTTGTCGAAAAGATTGACTACAGTGAAATAAAATTTATAAAGGTAGGCTGTCAGCACTTTAGGCACAATCTTATTTATGAGTAATAACTTAAGACATTGTACCGACTGATCGGAATTTACCTTCGTTTCTTTGTTTCTGATATGAATTGCACTTCCAAATTATTCATGACAAGTTTACCGTATTATAATTTAAAGCTCTCTTGCTGCCATTGCCTTTAGGATCTTTTACTTTGTTTTTCTATGTATTACAGTCTTATTTGTGATTTTAGGTGGTTGGCAAAGGTTCTTTTGGTGTTGTGCACAAAGGAATTTGGAGAGGCAATAATGTAGCTGTAAAACGAATTGAGACAGAATCGGAGCGGAAGGCGTTTATGGTAGAAGTTCATCAGCTCTCCAGAGTTTCACACAAAAACATCGTCAAACTTTATGGAGCATGCATAGATGAACAGAATATTCCAGTATGTCTTGTTATGGAATATGCAGAGGGCGGATCCCTGTACAATGGTGAGTCAAACATTTCTTATTCTCTGGCTACATAAAGTAAAATGGGCTCTGTATCAAAAAATATCAAAGATTTGGGTGGTTTGTTTCTAATTTAGTTTTCTGCCATAAGATGAGTTACTTGATGTTGCACAAAATCTTGTTTTCTTTAGTTTTGCATGGACGACCCCAAAGAAGATACACGGCTGGTCATGCAATAAGCTGGGCTCTACAGTGTGCTTGTGGTGTTTCGTATTTGCATAATATGAAACCCAAAGCCCTTATTCACAGGTATAATACTGTAATGTATTGATACAGTTGGTTATTAAAGTGAAGGAAATATAAATGAGGGCGACTTACAGAGAAATAATGTTTTTTTTTATTATCTTAGGGACTTGAAGTCTCCCAATCTCTTGTTAGTTTTGGGAGGAAAACTGTTGAAAATCTGTGATTTTGGTACTGCATGTGATAAAAGCACATACATGACAAATAATAAGGGCAGTGCTGCTTGGATGGCTCCAGAAGTTTTTGAAGGTAAGAATTTTTTCACCATGCTAAAATATTTTTGTGTAGAGGAAAAATCTTAATATTTATTTTCACTCTGTTCTCTGGAAACAGGAAGCCAATACACAGAAAAATGTGATGTTTATAGCTGGGGTATTATATTATGGGAAGTACTGAGCAGGCGGAAACCTTTTAGTGACAGTGGCACTGCATTTCGCATTCTATGGGAAGTACACAAAGGCAGCCGTCCACCCCGAATTCAGGGATGTCCAAAACCTGTAGAAGAAATTATGACCAGGTGAGACTTACCATTTTAACGTTGCAGCAGTCTTTGCATACCACATGAAGGCAATCAAAAGCACATGGACTGTATAACAAATACTGTGAAGTCAGGTGCAGGATTGGAATGTTACAATGATCTGCAGAAAACAGTTTAGTCAAATATGAAAAAATTTGATTACATGAGTTTTTAAGTGTTATTTCATTAAAAAAAAAAAAGTATAGAGGTGTTCACCCTCATCCCTTTATCTTTTTCTGTTTGATTCCTTACTGTTATTTTTATTTTTGTACCTAGGTGCTGGGACCAGGATCCCAATATGAGACCCTCTATGGATGAGGTTGTGACTTATATTTCAAAACTCATAAGTTTCTTTGGAAATTATGATTCTCCTATTGAGGAATTATCAGGTTTGTGAATTATATTTTTGCACTATGTGCTATGCTGTCCATGAAAAAAGAAAGAAACAACAATCAACTGATTTTTAAATAACTTTATTTATACCAGTCATATCAGCTGTGATTTCAAGAGTACTTAAACATTTCTTTTATATTATCCTTAAATATTGTACTTACAGAGCAAGAGCCCATTGAGGAGCATGATGAAGAGGATGGGGAAGGAACTATAGATGACTCCTTCATCATCGAATCACATTCAGGTAATCAGATTTCTCACCGTAGTTTTAAGTACTGCTAAACGTTTTAGACTCTCTAATCCTTTCATAAATTATTTACCCATATAGTATTTATTTTTTCAGGGGAAACTTTGCCATCAAGTTTGAATGGTTTTGACATTACTCCTAACCAACGAAGAGAGCCTTTCATGCCTAGAACTTTAGAAGCAAATAGTTTAGCCCCTCTAACAATTGAAGTTGATACAATTCCTGAGGGACCAGAACTAAGTTTTGCTCGCCCAAATGAGTGTAATGGCCGAGTCAACTCTTTAGGCAACCTTTCAACTTCAAGTAAGTCGTACTTCTTTTCCAGTAATTTGTCAAACATCAGAAAATATTTAAACTTTGAAAACAATCCCTGTGTCAAGTATGCTCTTAGTAAGTGTACTTTTTTTACACTAATCTGAATTATTGCAAAACTGGATATACTGTGCTGAGCATGTGAACTGGGCAGATAAACTCTTTTTAGTTAACTCCCCTAAATATTGGTAGATGTTGCCTTGAAAGCAGACGTGTCAAATCAGGGATGTGCCTTCTCTCCTATTGATAAGACCGATCAGAAAAGAAATTTCTAGTTCTGTTCACAGTGTATTGTAAGAAGAGAGGGTTTTGTAAAAGGTAAATGAAATAATGCTATCCAAATTCTGTGGTTTTCACTTTCTTTTCTTTTTTTCTACCTATTTTAGAGTCTTGTTGCAAGTGTGTGCACTTATTTTCCTTTGATAAAAAAGCTACTGCATCAAATTTCTCTCTACCTGTTTGACTTCATTCAACTTAAAAATTAATATTAAAGCTAGGAAAAGAGATTTCTAAAATGTCTTATCTTAGATTTATTCTGCACAGAAGATTCAGACTTCAGCAGGATTAAAAGCTTTTGTGACTGCATTTGTTGCTGATTTTGCTGTATGTGCCAATAAGTTTCCTCCCTGCTGGAGCTGAGATTTAAACTTCTGGACTCGAGTACCTTTAGTTGCGGGATTTAGTTTTCCTTCTCTCTGCCCGCAATTATTGTGCGTGTGTGAGGGGGGGGGAAATCACCTACCATGGAGCCTCGTTGCGCATCAAATCACGTCTTCTAGTGGGCGTGAAACCGACGCTGTGTTGACATTAGAATCTCGTAGTTCTCGCAGGAGCTTCTTGCTGTTGGTGAAAGAGCGCGAATCGTCCCATCTCCCTCATCCTCCCCCACTCCCGTGCCCACTCCGCCTCTCTTCCGTCTCCATCTGGCGCTGCCGTGCCGCGGTATCCCATGCCACCCCTACCTCCCAGCCCCTGGCGGCGCAGACCGTCAGACCCTCCGGGGTCGTGGCGGGTCCTGGCAGGTCCTGGTGGGGTGGTTCCTGGCGACTGACTGGCCCCAGTGCCGCGCACAGCCGGGGCAACGGCTGAGTCACGCGCCCAGTTTAGCCCGCGGTTTGTTTGGTCGTGCGAGGTGCGGCGGGACCTCGCCAGGATCCGCTTCGCGCCTCTTCACCCCTTCCCCGTCAACCGAGGAAATCCCGAGGAGGGCAGGTTGATAGCCCGGCGCAGCGGCGCAGCCCTCGCGAAGAGTCATGACGCGGCGCGGCACGGCACGGCGTGGCACGGCATGGCACGAGGGGCAGGCTCTGTCAGTGTACGACAGGGCCAGCCAGAGTACCAGCGTGTGACACCGAGTCTTGCCATATCATGTCGGTCGAAAGGCGCTATACTTTCCATTGCTGTTGGATTGTGCTGAGTGAGTATGTCATGGGGTGGGGTGTCGTGGAGCTTATTGACTTTAAGTCTTTTCACCTCGTGCGTTGCGTTGGCTGCACTTCAGTGGCCTATCCATCTATCCGGGGTTAGCTGCCAGGCTGGCATTATGGCGTGCAGGCCCTTGTCTTTCCTTGTCGCCGTCTGACAGCGAGTGTTATTTTCATTCCCTCTTTTGCTCTTCCTCCTCCGTCTTCCTCCTCGGCCGGCACGTGAGCGACACTAGGCGGTTTTGCAGTGCGCTCTTTTGGATCAGTTGTTTCTTTTGCCCGTCTTTTTGTCCTTCCCCCAGTCAGTATAGTGCTGCTCTCGGTGCAGCCCCCCCCCCCCCCCCCCCCCCCCCCCCCCCCCCCGGCCGCTCGCCAAGCCGTCTGGTCATAGTGTGCGCTGGCCGCTGGGCTGCACCGCGCGGTCAAGCCGCACTGCAGGCCTCAGGCCTCAGCCTGTGCAAGCAGATGTTAACCAGCTGTCTGCTGCGGCGCTGGCGGGGTGCTGGCGGGGTGCGTGTCGGCGGATCAGATCTCAGACCTGACCTCAGTCGCGAGCTGTTCGCCGGGCCGGGCCCTCCATACTCATGAAGACTTACCTTGCACCCCTCCTTGCAGGCGGCAGCACGGGCGGCGTCGGCGACTCTGGAGGCCAGGAGGAGGTGGACAACGTGTACTTGATGCTGGACAATCAGCTGCGGCCCGTGGACCCTGAGGCCACTTGCGAGCAGTCCATGCAGATCTTCAGGGAGCACAAGCAGGTGAGATACCGCATCGCCTCGCATTACCGGGGAGCGCCTGCCGCGTAGGCATAGGCAACCCGCCGACGTCGGTGCGCTCCTTTGCCTACCTCACAGGCTCTCATCCCTGCTCCTGTTTTTCGCAGCTTGCTCAGGAGTATCTCAAGGTGCAGACGCAAATGGCTTACCTGTCCCGGACCAAGGAGGTCCTCATGGAGAAGCTAAGCGAGGCGGAGGGTTTGAGCCAACTAGACCAGCAGGACACAGAGCAGCAGCAGGAACTTTTGCGCAAGTTGGCTAATGAGAAGGTAATAAGTTAGTCGGCTTATCGTTGATACCCACACCGTTTTGCTATGATCCCATCACTTGGTTGTGGATGGTTACGTTTGATTGTCAACATCGTGTTTGCAGGAGAACCTTGTGCAGCTTCGTCAAAACCTTCAGTGCCAGCTGGACATTATTCGACGCAAGCAAAACGGTGTTCCAGAAGATGGGTGGGTGGTTGTGCCACATCAGGATCCAGGAGTCTAGTCGAACTGTCTTTCAAGTTAGAAATGAACCTTTTATAATCATTCCAAAGCTTTCTATATTTAAAAAATTGAACTAGGTTTCTTGTTGCATTTATGCTTGGATTAAAAGATTTGCCTAAAAGTCTTTAATACCTGTTTGGCAAGTGTATTATAGAATTATAGACTGCGCACATACTCCCCTGGTTTCCACCCATTTCATCCACCTTCTCCCATCTTTACTGTACGTATACCTATTGTCCATATGAGTTGTCAAACTCTTCATCTTGCCTATGTTAAGTTATTGCTGACATATTGAGGGCTTGCAGTACCTCCTAATAACTTTCTTTCCTGATGAGTCTTTCTGTTTATTGGTTTTTGTACCATTTCTGAATAATTATCTTTTGTTGTTAGGATGTATGCATCAAGTATGATTTGTTACTGTTGGTGAAAATGTTATTTGTGAGGTTTCTTGACTTTTCATAAGCTGGAATAAAGTAGATACATTACGATAACTGCATAAATGTGTTGCCAATACTGTTAAATTTTGATAGCAGTCACAGTTTTTATCTTGATATTTGTTGTCCGATTATGAATGAATCTGTCTGAAATAATTTTTCACTCATTCTGGATGTTAAGTTACTCAAAACATCTCATCACCTTCATGAACGTCAGAGGTGGCACTTATTGCTCTACAAGAAACTGCTCTACATACTTGAAATGTCATTTCTTAATTTACTGTTGAATTGGAGGTGGCACTTATTGCCTCGCATATTGCTCTACAAGAAACTGCTCCACACACTAAAAAGTCATTTCTTAATTTAATGTTGAATTGCTCTTCGCCAGACTTAAGCTATATGCATTTATTCCCCTGGCTTTGGCAAAAATCAAACACATATGCGCCACATATGTATTTATTCCCAGATCCAATCAATTCATCAAGTCGCATCGCAGCAGAGAGCTCCCAGACGCGGACGTCCTCGTCCGAGTCTATGTGATCTCCTCCATGAGAGCCTTGTTGCACTCTTGTCACAGATGGCGTCCACCATCTCGATGCACATCTTGTTGCGCTTGCGGTCCTCCTTGATGGCCTTGTCGTGCTGCTTGGTGGCGGCTGACTACCGCCTGCCGCTCCAGACGCAGTCGTTGTCCGCCCGGTCGGCGCAGGGCTCCACTCGCTCGTCCTAGAATCCTATCCAGGACTCTAGCTCGTCCAGAGCGAGCACCTTGTTCTCTTGTTCTGCCCTCCGCCTCGCACTACTGAAAGCAAGTCAGCACGCCGCTTGAGGAACTTCACAAATCTAACATTCAGTTATGCGAGCGTGTGATATTTCGTGTCACCACTCCGCTTTAGGGAATTCCCAAATCTAACATTGACGTATGCGAATGCAAGCGTATGTTACGGGGGACGGCCCCCGCAAATTTATCGATTACTTATGTTCCTTCCTCTACTTCCATGGATCCACGCGCTCTTGTGCCTGACAAAAAGAACCGGCGTGCCGTCTATCGTAAGATACAGGCAAGTTCACACCACAAACTTCACCGGCTCAGAAGAGATGGCGACACCGTTCCTTTCAAGCCAGGCACGCGTGCGTCCTTGTGGATCCAGCGAGAAAGTCCAGTTGTCGCGAATCACAGAAGAGACAGCTCTGGCGTCAAGGGTCCAGGAGCATCCTCACAGTGGCGACGTGGTCTGGTCGATTGCGGACATCATGTTAAGTCTCTTAAGTCGGAATTGTCGATTGCGGACATGCACCCTCTCTTCTCCCGTAACCCCTTTCCCTTTCTCGTTCTACGTCGATTGCGGACATGCCGGAGGAGTACGATGGGTTGCCTACCCACTAGCGATCAGGGGCCCGCACCGCTGTGCGTGGCGCTAGCGCTAAGGCCTGTCGTAAAGTTAGCGACGCGCGCAAGTGCGTACGTAGAGTACAAAAGGATGTAATTTTACATGATTTTTACATATTTTACTTGGTAATATTACAGGTAAAATAAACCTCTG
>CABIKL010001976.1:0-13679 GCA_902196195.1 Aptinothrips rufus
GATTCCCCCCCCCCCCCCTTTTTGGATGGATCCTGGATCAGCTGAGCTGGGACCCCCCCCCCTTTAAGAAAATCCTGGCTACGCGCCTGCCCGTATCTCCAGCCACCGACCACTTTCAAGAGCACAGCCATCCGGGAAGTTGCATTGACATCTCTATAACAATTCGTATGTAGGCTATCTTCAAAATATCTGCGCGCTGTGCATGCGAAGGGAAAGAAATGTCCCCAATCAATTACGTCGCTCGAGTTGGCCTCTTTTCCTCCTGCCGCATGCAGAGCACCGAGACGGGCGACGCCAGAAAGGACGGAGGGCGCAAAGGGCTGAAGTATACGTCGAACGGAAATGGGCAGCCGTCAGTCCAAGCCCAGCAAATGTTAGGGCGGGGGCGGGGAGGAGTGGGTCCGTCAGACCGCGGATGTCCGGAGAGCGTGGGTGGGAGGGGGCGGCCAGCAGCAGACGACATGGGGCTGCAGCAGAACAAGCCCCTGTGCTGTCCTCCCCCGGACCGCCTCGCCTGGGAGTGATAATTAATGGGGCGGGCTCTCAACGTTGATTGATTGGTTGGGGCCTTTCCAAATCTCGGCCACTTTGCGGCGTCGAGTCGGAAGGGGTTGCGTCGGAACTCTGATGCACGCGCGAGAACAAGGTCAAACGCGGCGCTGGCTGTCAGGAGGGGGAGGGAACCGTCGCCACGTCAAGTGACATCTTTCTTACCCTCTCGCTCTAAGTGGGCGCCGGCCTGCGGCCATACGTAGTCTGCGGCTGTGCAGCGATCAGCAACGGGTGCGTCGTGACCGGGTGGAGTGAGAGAGAGAGAGCGATGCAATCTGTACGAGGAGTGAGTGAGAGAGAGCGAGATCGAGTCTGGGGGCGTGGGGTGCGGCAGGGCAGGGCAGGGCAGGGCAGGGTAGGGCAGCCGGTGGTGAGTGACGCCTGGCGCCGTGCCGCACGAGGCGGCGGCGGTGCGGGGGCGGTGCGGACGTGCCGTGAACAGGCGCCGCGCCGGCATTGCGGGCCGCCCCCGCACTACGACCCGCCACGCCATGAGACGGACGTGGCTGGACGGCGCCTGCAAATGACATTCTAGGGGAAAACGACTGGATGGCGACTTCGTTGCATGAGAGGCTTAGTTGTGACATATAAAGAAATTTGAAATCCGCAACACATACATGACCTTCCCCTAAAACGAACGATTCATCCACGACGCCGATCGAAGGTAGGCACTTCTCCACAAGGAGCAACTCGAGGGATATTGTGGTGGTTCACATACCGTCGTACTGCGAAGTTCCTTTCGAACTTCGTGAATACTACTTTTTAAAGTCTAGCTAACGTCCGGAGTGTTGCCATTGGCTCCTCCGCCTCTATAATTTCTACAACCACCCCAACTCTCCTTACCATAATTATTTGCGCATGTTTTTCGTTTCATGCTATAAATTAACTAAGGCATTGCTTAGGCAAAAAGAAAAAAAGAGAAGAAAATGGACCTAACTGGAGAAAAACTCATTTTTCCAAAACGAGAAAATAAACAACACGGTTTTAATATAAAATTGAAAATAACCAATCGGTCCGTATGTAGGGTACTACTACTGAAAGATTGGTCTTGTAAAAACCCTTTTCAAGCAAGTCTGGGCTCTTTCCACATTGATCGCACGCAATATCCCCCGGTCAGGGAATTATTCGACACCGAAGGTATACTTTGTAGACGGTTGTTGGCAAGCTTGTTCTAAATACTGTTGTGAGAAACATGGCGGACGTAGAGGTATTGCAGAAAAATTGTCACGTGGATTCTGCTTGAAATTTGTAGTTAATTCAAGTAATTCACAGTGTTTTTAATTTTCGCAATTTTTTTCAGCTTGCTAAAAGTTTGAGGGATTTGCCCTTGCGCATTCAGACTGCCAGCACGAAGGAAAGGCAACAAGTGATTAAACATGTTATCACCATTTTGTCAAATCCAGGTAAGTTTTCGAAAATGAATCAATTTTTCTTACATTTTCACTCTTAATTTAGTATTTTAGGATTACTCACGTCAAATTGAATTACATGCGAACGTCCAAGTAGAATGTTGTAATATGACGATACCCACTTGAACCAGACATTTTGAGTAAATTTTCCTTCATAGTTGATTTACGCTCCTCTTGAAGCCGGACTCCTTTAATAATAAAGTTTCTAATTATACGCCTCAGTCCTAAGACTTTCCTCAGTTGATTTTAGGCGTTGTATTTTTGCTGCTATAGTTGCGATGTCTTAACCTATCATATTTTGAGGTTATTGTGCATACCCTGCTATTTGGCTTAATGTGAAAACGTGTGCCTTTTTTTCGTACCATGTTTTACATTTCACTCGTTCTTTTAGTTGGCCTGTTTGTTCTTATAATTTTAGCCCTGTTTTTTCCTCTTTTCTTTTTCTTTTTTTCACTTTTTAAAAAATATTATGCATTATATTCATTGTGTCTGCTATAGCAGAAGATCTTAGCTTCGTTTTTCACCATGCATTCAAATGATTTTCTGCTGCATGTTATTTGCTTCCAAAGTGATATGGACAATTGTATTTGGCCTGTTGTTATGAAGCGCTAGTGTAAACAAAACCATATTTATTCAGGTGTTACAGAACAAATTGTGCGGGGTATTTGTCGGCTGCTGACACTGACATTGCCTCGATATACAGACAGCTCGTCAAAAGCTGCAGTTTGTCAGCTTATCACAAGTCTCCTTAAATATCACAAAGAATGGACATTCAAACATCTGACTGCTACTCTTGGGGAGATAGCCTCTGGATACAAGTCATTGGTTCCAACGTAAGTTTCCTTCAACATCCAATCCCAGCATTCTTGCTCTTGTAATTTGCTGACCCTGGATCTGATTACAGATACAGTACATCTCAGACAGCTCTTCAGGCATTTATTTGGTCCTGCATCCTGGTTGAGCTAGGTCTCAAAGATTTATCGGATGCGTGTAAATCTGAATTCCCAGCACTTTTGGATGCCCAAGCTGTTTTGCTGTGTGCTGTTGTATCTTCAAATAATAAGAAATCAACTCTGAAGGTGCAGAGACTTATCTTCAAAATGTGGAGCTCAAATGAAGCTGTTGTTGATTTATATGCCTCAACTCTGCAAAATGTTAAAGATGTATCACAACACATAGTTGTTTTGGGATCTTATCTCATCCAACATTTGGCTGATGAAAAGAATACTGAAACGGTGAACAAGTGCAAGGTAATGCAAGCTTTCTTCCCATGTTTGTAAGGTATGGAAATGTTAGCATTTCTGTTAATGTAACTGTAACTTTTTATTTTTGAAGGGAGTGCTCTTGGAAGCCTTCATCAAAGTTGCTGTTAGTGTCAAAATAAAGCCAGCTGTATATGTTGTGGATGAGTCTCGTGCGCTCTTGAGGCAGTTGACACATGATGAATTCAAGAGTCAACTTCTGCCTGCTGTTCAGAAGTCAATGCTCCGAAATCCTGAAATAATTTTGGAATGTGTTGGCCACATTGTGTTGGCTGTCGCTTTAGACCTTAGTCAGTATGCTGCAGACTTAGGGAAGAGTCTTGCAGGTAAACTCACACTTCCTTCATGTGTGGAGTTAAATCATATTATTGACTTCAACTTGTGTGTTTAAATGTATTTGTATTTTCTTCTTGGTATTACATTCAATTTTGCTCCTTTCAATTTAGCTAATCTGCATTCGAAAGATGACTTGGCAAGAATTGAATCAGCTGTTGCTTGCAAGCATCTTGCTCAGCAATGTAGCGATGCATCTGCAATAGAGCAGTTGCTGAACCAAATTTTTGCTGTCTTCCATGGATCAGAAGGAAAGTTAACTGTGGCTGAGCAGAAAATTAGTGTCTTGCAGGTAAAACAATTCTCTGTAGAAAGAATTTTGTTTAAAATGCTTATGTTATTGTTTTGAGATTTTTATACCTTGTACCAATTTTCATCCAGGGAGCCGGCAATTTAAGCTTTAACTCAGTCTCAGGAAGTAGTGTTCAAAGGCTGGCAACCTTTGCCTCTGATCACTTTATTAAAGTTCTGAATGTTGAAGGTATGTGTATGGAAGAAAACTCTAGGTTTCAGTTTGTTTATCTGTAAGAATGAGAATTATATTTTTTTTTTCTTTCGCAGTTCATGAAAAAACCTTGGTTTATGCCCTAGAGATGATGTCTCTCTGGTGTTCCAAATTTGTAAATGACATTCCACCTGCCATTATTGATGGATTGAAGGTAATTTTTAATTCATCTGTTTCTTGCAGGCAGTTTGGAATATTGGTTTCTTTTTTTGTCTTGAAAGTTCTAGATAATGGAGCTTGTGGCTACTTCTGTCAATGAACCTGTATTAGATAACTTACATATATCACAATTTTACTGTTGTGTTACCTTACAGAAAGGTTTGTCTTCAAAGAATTCAACCGCTCAAGTGCGAACTGCTTACTTGCAATGCTTCTCGCATTGTTTCACCAGCAGCACAGCCCATTTGGGGGCAGACCTGGTACCAGTGCTCTTGAAGACGATTGAGAGAGGCGCTTCCCAGGCAACTCAGGCTCCAGTAGTGACTGAGGCTTTAGCTGCCACTTGTCTACTCCTCAAGCTTTGGACAAATGAAGGCACAGTATCCGAAACACAGCTCACTTCTGTTCTGCCTCTTATAATTGATGCCGAAAAACAGCTATTTGTGTCCGAAAAGTTTCTGACCATTGCCTCTGATGAAGCTCTGATCAATGTGATGATGCTCTGTGAGAATTTGCTTGTGAATCATGCAGAGCAGCTGGAAGGACGCAGCAACCCTTTCCTTCATGCTATCATATTCTGCTTGACTTGTGGAAGTCCAACAGTAAGGATGCATTGCCGCTCTGTTGCAAAGAAAATGGTTTCCTCTCTTGGTGGAACTGAGATAGCTTGTGCATTATTGAAGGAATTTACTCATTGTTTGAATACATTAAAAATACAGGTAAAGTTTGTTGGCAAATTTTTGAAGTAATTGATTGCTTGACTCTGGACAATTTTTTTCTATGTTATTTGTCTGCTTGTTAATTGCTTTACTTTAAACAATTTTTTTCTATGTTATTTGTCTGCTTGGTTTCAGAACAATGTAAGTCGCGAGCCTAAGGAGAACAAGGAAAACGATAGTGGAACAGGACCTGGCGGTGGACCGGAAGCAAGTCCTCACTCTTTAGTTGGATGCATCACTGCTCTGTGCTCTGCCAATGCGTTGATGCCTGAGGATGCTGTCTGTATTGCACAGGATTCCTTGATTGCTTGCAACCATCCAGCAGTTGGTGTGTGAAGTCAAAAAATTTGTTTATTTATTTTGTAACTTTTGTACTTTAATTATTATTATTTTTTTTTTAAATTTTTAAACATGATTTCTCTTTCAGTTTCTGTTGCTCCCGATTTATGGCTCAAAATTGTGCGGCACCTGAAATTAGATCCCGCCACTTTATTGGTCCGCGTATCTCCAATTATTCGTACCACTCTCATTGACAATTACAAACCAACTCAGGTATTCTAGTCCTTAACAGTCATTAATTTCTTCTGATAAACTGATATCAAGATTTACTTAATGTCTTGCCTTTATTTTTCTAGATCATGGAGAAATCATTGGCATTAGTTGTAAGATTAAGTCCAAATATAATCTTGCCTCACTTATTAGCCAGGGTAAACGATGTTTTAAATGACCAAGCTTTGCTGCACATTAGCAAAGATGAGTATTTCATTTACAAAACACCAGAGGGGGTCCTATTTGACAAAAGTTGCATAGGGTAAGTGCATAGGGTTAGTTCTATTTTGAGCTCAGTTTGTCAACAGTACTTTTTCTAATCTGGTGTATGATTTAACCTTGCAGAAAAAACAATGATGACTCATTAAATGCTAAAAACTTGAAGAGAGAAAGTAAAGTATATTCATACAAGGAGCAGTTGGAAGAGTTGGCTCTCCGACGTGAATTAGAGGAAAAGAAGAGACGTGAAGGAAAGCTAAAAGAACCAGAACTAAATCCTAAGCAGAAAGAAGCTATGAAAGTGCAGCTGGAGAAAGAAAGTGCTATTAGATCAAGACTTAATCTGGTATGTAAAAATTGAGTTTTCTAATTTTTAGTTTTCTAATCCATTGTCTTGGATTTAAATCACTTGTATAAATTTCACAGCTTAAAAGCCGTTTGGATAACTGCCTATCCATGTTAAGAGCTGCAATGGAGGGAAATCCAACACATCTATCTCGCTATTTTCGTGATATTCTGCCCAACATCTTAACTGATCTACAATCTCCACTTGCGGCTCCAGACCTGTCTTCTCTCTTCACACAATTGCGCCACTGTGTCTTCAATTCATCTCAAAATATTTTAGGTAGGCAAAGTGCCCTCTCATACTTGTGATGGAGACGAAGTTCATTCTTATATTATTTATTATATTTTTAATTTCTCCAGGTGATTTGATGGCTCATGTCACACTTCGCTTGCATAAGCCACTGTGTGATTTAGACAAAGCTTGGGAACAGGAAAAACTTGATTCCGCAATCTCAAGGGCTATTAATCTTCTTCATAAAACAACTGTCCGTCCTCGCAGTGAATTAATCGATGGTAATATTTCTTTTCATCTATAAAATGTAGTTTAAAATAAATAATTTTATGAAATATAAACATCATTATGGTTTCTTTCCAGATTCCCAGGAAAAGAAGATCATCCTCTCTGCTCCAGCTTTCTGCTATTGTTTTGCTCTCATCAGGAAAGCCTTAGTTTACCCATCCGTCCAAAAAGATGAGGCTTTAATGATAAAAGGAATACAAATTGTATCTGCACATGCACAGATGCAAGGTGGTGCTACAGAACCCAGGGACGGTATTGACGTATTCCATCCAGATTTACTGCCAAGGCGATTGATGTTTGAACTACTGATTGGAATTATTAGTAAGTGTCAGTCCAGAGAAAAATATTCTCTTCCTCTGTATTAGGAGTTGCTTTTAAATTTAATTTTTTCAAAGCCACTCACACAGTTATCTCTTTTTGGTAGGCATGTCAACTGGTAGGCTTCAGCAACTTGCAAGTGCAGCTTTAATGGATGTGGCTGCCTCTGGTTCAGGCAAGGAGGGCTATGCCAGAGCTAGTGAGGATGAAATTGATAGTTTGCTATCTGCCCTTCAAAACCAAGACACTACTGTACGGGATGCTGCATTGAGGGTTAGCACAGTAGAAATGATAAAGCAGAGTGCAGTTGTTTTTCTGTTTAAGAATGCTGTATTTACCAAATACCAACATTTTCACATGTTCAGGGTTTAGCTGCCATGGTGAGAGCATTCCCGACAATTAAAACCAACCCGGAGCAGGCTGTTCGGTTGACAAGAAGAGTGTGGGTTGCCAAATTTGATGTAGTGGAGGAAAATAGGTAAGACAAACCAGTCAATTGACTTTTGAAGTCAATGAAAAGTAATGCTTCTTTTGTAA
Organism: Aptinothrips rufus; assembly: GCA_902196195.1. Lineage (NCBI taxonomy): Eukaryota > Metazoa > Arthropoda > Insecta > Thysanoptera > Thripidae > Aptinothrips > Aptinothrips rufus. The sequence continues at coordinate 7,428 of CABIKL010001976.1, forward strand.
ACTATGCCATGCATAATTCATAACACTCTTAACACTTGCATTCTCCTTTTATTTTTATGATGTGATAATTCTTTTACATAATTGAATTACACATCTCACCTGTTTTTATTTGTGAAAAGTTGCTGTATTTGGATTTTTTAGGGATTTGGCTTCAAAGTTATGGGATGGTGCTGGACTAAAGCTTGATGAAATGCTCTGGATGGGTCTCCTTCTGGATGTGGTTCATCCAGTTGATGTTGTACAGAATGCTGCAGCAAAAGCACTTGCTGCTCTGTTGACTGAGTATGAAAGTCCCATTCCAAAGGTTATTGAAAATCTCCTTGGAATCTTCAAGGAGAAATTGACTGTAAGTTCAATTCCATATTTGCTATATCTGTTCTATTTTTTAATGTTGTTGTTATTAAGATGGGAATTATATTTTAATGTTGTAATATGTTAATGTATCCAGTTGATACCTGCCAAAGTTGATAGTTTTGGACGTATAGAAGAGGAGGCAATTGATGTGTGGGAACCCCGTCGTGGTGTAGCTCTAGCTCTGAAAGAACTAGCTCCTCATCTGTCGCATGGTCAGGTGTCGAGCTTGGCTCAGTTCTATGTGTCCAGTGGTCTCAGTGACCGCAGTGAAGAAGTCCGTAAGAATATGTTGAGTGCTGCATTGGCATCTGTTGATCTGCATGGGAAGGATACAATTAACAGTTTGCTACCAGTGTTTGAAAATTTCCTGGACAAAGCTCCTGACTCTGGCAAATTTGATGCAGTTCGCCAATCTGTTGTGATCCTCATGGGTTCCTTAGCTCGGCATTTAGAAAGAGATGATCCTAAGGTATGTTCCATATTTTTAATGTCATCTACTTTTGCTCATTATTTACGTAGTTTCTAATGTTTCCGTCAACTGCGCGTTGTAGGTAAAACCTATCGTCTCTCGACTTGTGGATGCTTTATCAACTCCCTCACAGCAAGTGCAAGAGGCTGTGGCAAATTGCTTACCACATCTTGTCCCTGCTGTCAAAGAAGATGCTCCAGTCCTCATCAAGAAGTTGCTGGATCAGTTGTTGGAGTCCACTGTGTATGGTGAGAGGCGGGGAGCGGCCTATGGACTTGCGGGCATTATCAAGGGAATGGGTATCCTTGCACTGAAGCAGTATGATGTAATGACTACTTTGACTGAGGCTATTCAGGACAAGAAAAATTACCGACACAGAGAAGGTCTGTTTGCGTTTTGTCACTCTTCTTTGGATTTTATTACTAATAGTAAACGTTCTAACTTTACTTTTGTGTGTCATTCAGGTGCACTGCTTGCATTTGAAATGCTATGCAATATGCTGGGTCGATTGTTCGAACCGTATATTGTGCATGTGCTTCCACATCTCCTGTTATGTTTTGGTGACGGAAACCAATATGTGCGTAATGCCACAGATGAAACTGCAAGAATTGTCATGAGCAAGCTGTCAGCCCATGGTGTGAAACTTGTTCTGCCGTCTCTTCTTTCGGCACTAGAGGAAGACTCATGGCGCACCAAGACTGGTTCTGTAGAACTTTTAGGTGCCATGGCTTACTGTGCGCCCAAGCAACTGTCATCCTGCCTCCCTAGTATTGTTCCTAAACTGATAGAAGTGTTGAGTGATTCACATACTAAAGTTCAAGGTGCAGGTGCTCAGGCACTTCGACTCATTGGCTCAGTTATTCGTAACCCAGAAATTCAAGGTACTAATGGATTAAAGTAGAGAAGTTATTCTGATAACAATATGAAAATTACAATAATTCAACTATGGTTTTCCTCTTTCAGCCATTGTACCCGTGCTCTTGGAGGCTCTGCAAGATCCATCTCACCGTACAGCCACTTGTCTGCAGACGCTGCTGGAGACTCAGTTTGTTCACTTTATCGATGCTCCGTCTCTGGCACTCATTATGCCCGTAGTGCAGCGTGCCTTCATGGACCGAGCGACTGAAACCAGGAAGATGGCTGCTCAGATTATTGGCAATATGTACTCTCTCACCGATCAAAAAGATTTAATGCCGTACCTTCCAACAATTGTTCCAGGGTTGAAGTCTTCTCTTTTAGATCCTGTGCCAGAGGCAAGTTTCTATTTCATACCAACTTTGTTGCTTGATCATCTTTGTGACTTTTATACAGTCTTTGAGAAAATGACCTGTTGATTTTTTTATTTTTAATACCTTTTCATTATTTTCTATATAGGTTCGAAGTGTTTCGGCTAGAGCTCTAGGAGCTATGGTTCGAGGAATGGGAGAGCAAACGTTTGAAGACTTGCTGCCGTGGCTGATGACCACTCTCACCTCTGAATCGAGCTCAGTTGATCGCTCAGGTGCAGCTCAAGGTCTCAGTGAGGTTGTCAGTGGACTTGGAGTGGAGAAGATGCACAAATTGATGCCTGAGATCATTGCAACAGCTGAACGTCCTGACATTGCACCTCATGTGAAGGATGGATACATCATGATGTTCATATACATGCCTGGTGCTTTCCATGATGATTTCACTCCATATATTCCACAAATTATCAATCCCATTCTCAAGGTATCTTGTGTGTCATATGTAGCCTGAGTATAGATATTCCTGTTTTGGCTCACTTTATAAATTTTGATCTTTCTGTGATGTGCTTGCAGGCCTTGGCTGATGAAAATGAGTATGTCCGTGATACTGCTTTGAAAGCGGGTCAACGTATTGTCAACTTGTATGCAGAATCAGCTATTATGCTGTTGCTGCCTGAATTAGAAAAGGGTCTCTTCGATGATAATTGGCGTATCCGATATGCGTCAGTACAGCTCCTTGGTGACCTGCTTTATCGTATTTCTGGAGTGTCAGGGAAAATGTCTACAGAAACAGCAGATGAAGATGATAACTTTGGAACAGAACAATCCCACAGGGCCATCATTGATGTACTGGGTGCGACACGTCGTAATAGAGTCCTTGCTGGTCTTTACATGGGACGTTCAGATGTTGCTCTTATGGTCAGACAGGCAGCTCTCCATGTCTGGAAAGTGGTGGTTACAAATACTCCCCGCACTCTTCGGGAGATTCTTCCCACTCTCTTCAGTCTTCTCCTTGGCTGTTTGGCTTCAACCAGTTATGACAAAAGACAAGTGGCTGCAAGAACGTTGGGTGATCTTGTTCGTAAACTAGGGGAACGTGTGCTGCCTGAAATCATTCCTATTTTGGAGCGGGGCTTGGAGTCTGACCAGCCTGACCAAAGGCAGGGTGTGTGCATTGGTCTCTCTGAGATTATGGCCTCTACAAGCAAAGATATGGTGCTCACATTTGTGAACAGCCTTGTACCTACAGTCCGGTTAGTACTTTTTTATGTTGTAGAAAGTTAATTAAATCTTATATATTTGTAATGGAAGCCTATGTTAACTCTCTGTCCTTGTAGGAAAGCCATGTGTGATCCTCTTCCAGAAGTACGAGAGGCTGCTGCGAAAACCTTTGACAGCCTGCATTCAACTGTTGGAGTTAGAGCTCTGGATGACATTCTACCATCAATGCTTAATCAATTGGTAAGTCTCTACTAATACTGTAGAAAACTCTAACCTAGTCAAAGTGAAAAGAAAAAAAAATGTAATGTTCCGAATCTGTTTTGCAGAGTGATCCTGACCCTCATGTGGTGGAGTGTACTTTGGATGGCTTGAGGCAGGTCATGGCTATCAAGTCGCGTGTGGTGCTTCCCTACTTGGTCCCTCAGCTCACCGCACCGCCTGTCAACACCAAGGCGCTATCAATCCTGGCTAGCGTGGCGGGTGAGGCGCTCACCCGCTACCTGAGTAAGATTCTCCCTGCGCTGCTCACTGCTCTGTCTGCAGCACAGAAGACTCCACAGGAAGCCCAGGTAAGCCTCATTTGCCATGGTTAGACAACAATCTATCGTTCAAGTATTGTATCAGTGAATTGACCATCTCTGTTCTGTTCCAGGAAATGGAGTACTGCCAAGCCGTGGTTCTCTCGGTGACTGATGAAGTTGGGGTGCGCACCATTGTAGATTCATTACTTGAATCCTCACGGTCAGACAACGCGGCTCTGCGGCGCTCTGCTACTGCTTTGCTCTGTGCGTTCTGCGGCCAAACACGTGCTAACTATACGCAGCACGTGCCTCAGCTGCTGCGGGGTATCATTCACCTGTATGCAGACTCTGACCAAGGCGTTCTAGTCTTGAGTTGTGAAGCCCTTGCTGCTGTATTTAAGGTAATTTTCACATCTGTCCTTATGGTTTCATTGCTGCTTCATTCTGGAGTCTGTGGCTTAGATCCACTTTATGTTTGCAGACGTTGGAGGTCACAGCTTCAACAGCCTATGTGGGCGATATCAAACAAGCAATTCGCTTTGCTGCTAGTGACCTTAAAGGACAGCAGTACATGCCAGGATTTTGTTTGCCAAAGGTGAGATAATTTCAGTCATCTTTTTCTAGTTTATTCCATATAAGATCCTTTTTGATACTAATTTGGTTTTTGGTTTCAGGGGATCACACCTATGCTGCCAATGTTCCGTGAGGCAGTTTTGAATGGGCCTCCAGAAATCAAGGAAGTGGCAGCATATTGCATTGGAGACATGATTAAACTTATTACTAATGAGGCTCTTGCTCCATCTGTGGTTCACATTACTGGTCCTTTGATCCGTATTTTGGGCGACCGATTCAACTGGCCTGTAAAAGCAGCTGTCTTGGACACCCTGTCTCTTCTTCTGTCAAAGGTAACTTGCAAGTACAATGTAGACAAATTTGATCCGCTCTTTTATTTTAGAAAACATTATAATGTGTGATTTGTTCTGTTTGCAGGTGGGCTCTATGTTGAAGCAGTTCTTACCCCAACTGCAAACAACTTTTGTCAAAGCCCTCAATGATGGTAACCGCATTGTCCGTGTAAAAGCAGCAGTTGCTACCGGACATTTAATCAAAATTCACACAAGACCGGATCCAATTTACACAGAATTACACAATAGCATTAAAAATCTAGAGGACTCCACAATTAGGTATATTTCAGAGTGTAGTACTATTAAAATCTTATTGCAATACGCCCCTTCATATTAACTTTTTATGTCTTACCCTCAAATTTATTGTACCAGGGAGACAATGCTTCAGGCATTACGATACATGATCAGTGCTGCTGGAGACAAAATGTCTGAACAAATCCGAAGAGGCATCAATCAAACCCTGATTGGAATGTTAAGTCACCATGAGGATGTAACAAGATGTGCAGCTGCTGGTTGTCTAGGAGCTCTCTGCCGGTGGTTGACTCCTGAACAACTTAATGTTGTTTTATCAGATCACCTGTTGTGTAAGTATTTGGTTTGACTTCTTAAATCATCTCAAGTTCTCAGATTAAGGAGTAAAATTCAGCATAGCTTTTATTTGCATTGCTGCTTGGATCAGTTGAGGAAACTCGGGCAAAGGGTAGAGGGTTTAAACCTCCGCCCCAAGGTGAGATTGTTGCCTCAGTTTTGAGTAGAGTTTTCTCTGTCAATTGTGGTCAGTTCACAGAAAGGACACAGCTTTTTTTTATCATTCTGTACTTTTTTCCCCTCAGTGGATGACAATTCATTGGACTGGATGTTAAGGCATGGAAGAAGCTCAGCACTATCTGTAGCCTTGAAAGAATGCCCATCTGTTGTGTATACGGATAGTTACTGTGATAAGCTGCACAGGGTAATTTTGTCTTACTTAGTTGCAGATAGGGTAAGTGCTTTTTCACATCTGATACTTCTACACTCTTTATTAAAGTCAAGTAGAATGACTTAATACCATTGTAAATGTATTATTATTTTCTTATTTACTTTTAAGGTTCAAATAGCTCAAAATGGCATTCGATGTTGTGGCTATTTGTATGATTACCTTTTGTCCAATGAAAAATCATTACCTCCAAATCTTATTTCACCATTTGTGAGGGTATGTATTTCACACTTAGTATTTTTTCCTTCCCTTTTATGTTGGTCTTGATTTGCAATTCTAATTTGGTATTCTATTTTAGTCGATGAATCATAGTTCAAACGAGGTGAAGCAGCTAGTTTCTCGAGTCTGCTCATATTTGGCCAGGAGGCATGATAAAAAGACATTTGCTCCAGAACTGTTACGAGTTATTTTGCCAATGCTTGTGAATGGAACAAAGGAGAAAAATAGTTATGTCAAAGCTGATAGTGAAATAGCTCTTGTGGCTGTGTTAAGACTGCGTCATGGAGAGGATATGCTCCAAGTAAGTATTCATCCCTTTCTTTAAAAGATTAGGTCCTCATAACATTAATAATTAAAAAGA
>CABIKL010001977.1:0-13675 GCA_902196195.1 Aptinothrips rufus
CCCCCCCCCCCCCCCCCCCCCCCCCCCCCCCCGGGGCCCGTCCCCCCCCCCCCCTGTATCCGCGCCTGGAACTGACCCCCGCCAAGCGCCGCCCCGCGCAGGGCGCCACGCGCGGCACCTGGCACCCTTTAATCCGCAGCAACTCTTCTCGTTGTGGGTGTCGGTACATCTCATCTCATCCAGGTGCGTGTGCCGGCCAGGTGCAGTACCGGCCGGGGCCAGGCCGGGGCCCGCACGCAGGGACACGGCGCGAGTTGTTATGTTATGTTATGAAAGTCAATTATCGCCGAATCAATGCGGAACGAATTGGTTGGTGGTCCGGTCCGGCCTAGTGATTCGGAGAAGACACGCTCCGGTGCGTTTTAAGTAGTGCGATCCGCAGTTCCCGCCACTGTCGTATGTTGGTTTCTGTGACGTCACGTGCAGCAGCGGTGCGGGGGGTCGGGGGTCACTGACCATACCTGAATATACTCTCCCTGTGCTGGAGAATAGATAGTTGCCATCGTCATCTGATCTTTGACGTCATTGCTCTGTGATTGGAGTGGATCACCTCTGTACACGGAGGGCGGGGCGTGGGGGGAGATTCGGCTCGCAACGGCTTGTCTCAAACACTGGTCCAGCCCATTCAGATCAGTTACGAAGGGTCAGCTATAACGCCTGACAACGCTCCTCCCCTACCCTACCGGGTAGGATACCACTTCGTAACCGTCATGCCGTCATTGATAGGGAAAAGGATAGGGGAGGAGGGGCGGGAGCCAGGCTAACCTCTCATTGTTCACCGTGAGGCACTGCATGTGCTGCATCAGAGCGCCTCGCGCGGCTCGCGCGCCACTCCTCGGGGTTGTTTTGTTAGGTTAGGTTTCGTTAGGTTAGGTTTCGTTAGGCTAGGTTTCCTTAGGTTAGGTTTTTGTGTTCGCGGTGCAGAGAGGCCATTATCTTCCAATGAGTAGTGCGGCTCGCAGAGCAGTCACGTGCTCAGCCACGACGGGTGAACGACCTCTGACCCTGTATCACCGCTGGCGAACGGCATACTTTGTTAGAGTGCTAATGAGCCATCTTGACCACCTGCCCGATGCACAGATAAGGGCGCTGACAGTGGCCTGCGATTGAATATGGTAAGTCATGAGCGTCCTTGCACTCGGCACTATACCCTGAGGGTGAGTAGACCTGACCAACGGTCTTTGTGATGGGAGAAGGCGAACCACAATTTAGAGACCCGCCCCTCGCTTCGCCTGCTCGGCGCAGGGAAGGCCCTGATCCCGAGCCAATCGGCACTAAGCGCACGAAGTTTGCACCCCATGCACCTTGCAGCGTTATTCGTCGCGTATTATTACGTCACGCCGAATGATGGGAGACGTTGAACAATAGCGCGTGCAAAATGAACGTGGTGGTCAGTGGAGTGAACCAGTTGTGCAAGTGTATGGGCACTAGGCGTTGGCCCCGTGACCTTGACCCCCTCCCCAAGCCCCTCCCCTCCCCGCCGGTATTTAACAGGCACTGAACCGTGTCGTGTCGTATCGCGCCTGGTCCAGGCCTGGTCGCGGCACCTCGAACTCAATCCAATACAATCCTGTGCCATGCAATGCCAATGTTGGTCATAGTCCAACCCCAGTGCGAAACGACGATATCGAAACGATGTCGATTCGACACCGATGTCGAATTTTTCTCGTTTTACATGTCGCTTTCGACTCGAAAGTGGTCCTGAAAGCGACATGTTGGCGACATTCGACATCGAATGGACATCGTTTCGACGTCGTCAAATTTTCCTTTCTCACTGGGACGCGCCGCGTCTCACTGTTCTTAGTGCCATGCCGCTTACTGGCCAGTCGTACTTCATCTTCGCTCAACTGCTGCTGGAATCGTGAGGCGCGATGTTGAAACTTCGTTAACTTCCACCGGTAATGGTTTGACGCCTCATTGAGGCACGTGCTCGCTGAGCAGAGTGAGATCTAGTCTCGCTTCCGGTTTTTAACGATCGGCATCAATGGAGAACTAAACCGCGAGGCGCTCTAAACACAAAGCCGGAACCAGTTATTTAGTGTCTGGGCATATCGTCTGTTCGCGCCAGGTTGGAGAGCGCGACTGAGGCTCGAAGCTCGCGGTCTATGATAGGATGTCCGTTATAAAGGAATTCAGAAGAACTTGGAAAATGAATGTAATAATTTCTTTTATGAAATAACTTTATTTTGTACAAAGATATTAGAACTCCCTTAAAACATCACGGTACTTCAATGTTAGTACAGCAAGCATAAAGATACCATGTATAAAAAATCATTGATCAGTTTAATCATGCCATAAAAACAATACACATCGTCGTTGCATGTACTTTCTGGACAGAGGTTTCCAAAGATATGTTATACTTAGCAAGTCCACAGTATACACATTGCCATCATGTACACTATAAAATTAATGGAGTCTTTTACTGCAAAAAGTGGTAACTAAACTACTAGTTGAAAAAAAAAAGAGATAAACAAAGAGGAAAACACCACATATGAGAAGGAGCTTGCTGCCTGACATTAGTGAAGATAGGTAACATAAGCATTTAAGAGGAATAAAAACCCTGAGATAAAGGGGCAGTGTAAAATATAGGCCAGTACATTCATACCAGAAATAAAACAAAAATCTGCGTAAAATAAAAGACATTAATTTATCTTCCACGGCTTCCATATGCTTCTGAGCAGTTTTCATTTCAACATGGCAATTACGCGCACACACGCACAAACAGATATACAGACATTCATCGTTACAAGTAACTTGGAGTCAATATAAATAGTCAAGATATTTTCTTTCTACCTTGATTTTCCTTAACTGCATCAAATAAACATTTCCTTTGTATCTATGAGCACAATACATGACCAAAAGCATGATAAACTCCGAAAGGAGATATACATGACCTAAATGCTAAATAAAACCGTCACCTTAAATCCCAAAACATGTATGGTGGAAAAGGAAACTAGAAGCTAACAAAAGCATATCACAAGCACTGCAAATAGATGCTGCTGGCAAGCAAGGAAGGTTTACTCATGATGCAGTAAGGTAAGCAAGCACTTTGATGAATAGCTGCCTCTCATGCCAATGTGTGCTTAGCAGCTTAGCATGTTGTATTAAATTCATGACAGAATAGAACAGAAAGATCAAACTCACAAATACTGATTTGGACTTGCATTTAGCATTGGGTGCACTGCAGGGGTAGGGGGCAAGGAAGATATTGAACATTGATAAAAGAATATCATTCAAAGCCAAGAGCAGGGACCACATGGGTAATAAAAGACAAAACATCAGAAAATCTTATTAGTTTTCATGGCTATTAATCAAAGCCAAGGCAATTGAAAGCAACTTGCCCTTCTTGCCATTCCAACTTGAAAGGAAGGTAGCTTTAACAGCCACTATGCCACTTGATCAATAAATAAATGAATAAGTACATAAAGAAGGCCAAGAGCATTACTTTTAAAACAGAAACAAAGCAGAAAATAAGTATTTCTTTTTGATAGACTTTTGATTTTGTCTCGAAATAGGACCCAAAATTGTACAATAGGGAAATAATGTAAAAATTAATGAATGTAAAAAGGAGTTGTTTAAAAAGGTTAGTACAATCACAATAATGACATCTACACCACAACCCCCAATGCTTTTAGGCCCATAGCATACTAAATATAAAAGTATAAATTTATTCCAAATATTGAAGGATTTACCAAACTCATGCACAAAAATATAGGGATTATTGCCATAAGATATTTGATATAGATTCTGACCACTACAATGCAGAGGTTACAGCATTTGTCACATAAACTGAAAGTACACAAATATTGGGGGAGCAAACACAAAGAAAAGAGAGAGAAAAAAAGAGAGAGAGAAAAAAAAAAAAGAGAGAGGCAGAGAGATTACACATAGTTTCATACACATTGTAAGTACAGGTAACAGTTAACATTCAATGTCAAGTGCTTTGAAATAAAAAGAAAGAGAAATCTACTGGTCATAGCTGAAAAAGAATCTCTCCAAATAGTGTAAAGAGAGAACAAACTAAACACAATATATAGAATATAGAAATATTATTAAACATGACAATGACTCAGCAAACGTAATGAAGTGAAGTTTCATTGATAACAAAGCACATCACTGAGAAGTTATCGAAACGATTAACACTTGATAGAATAAAAATTGGTCAATGGATCATAAAATTCTTGTATCAATGTGAAGTACATAAATATAAATATCTATATTAAGGAGGTAAAATAAACTTCCACTGTCCAGCTTTTACTCATTAGCAAGTCATCAGTATTACTTTGCATTAAAGGCACCAAACAAAGTGTTTAAGTACACCACTATTTTAATAGTATCAACACAATCAGCTTTTTAGAAGCAGACACATTTATCACAAGTAAACTTTTTCTTACAGGTCTGGATTTGTCACCAAAACAGACAAGATGATTCGTCTAAATGGTAATCTATTCTTTCAGGAATAAGTCCACACATGTTACAAGAACAAAATGCAAAACACATCTTGCATGGAAATGAAACTGAAATGGGTATTCCAATGAAGTGAAGTTAAGTAGATGTACAAGTATGGTACTTTCAGATACATTCTAGCACATGCGTGAATAGCTTTGGAGTAAAATTAATCAAGAGGTATGGAAATATCAATTTCATTACCATTGATATCATGAAACATACAAAATTATATAGCCCAATTTAAAACCAGGCACACCGTTTTTACAGGAATGATAATTAATGCAATATGTCTGTAAAATACTCCTAAAAGTACAACATAAAATATCGAATGAGGTCTTTTGGTGAATAATTGAAAATCTTATATCAAAACTGATATGCAACATCAAGGGCATTTCTGTCATTTGATAAAAATTAACAGCTTTGTTTTTCCTAACCAAAGCAAAGAGGAAAACAAAATTAAAGTCAGTGGATATTATGTCACATCAAAAAAGAATGACAAGAGATTAACAGCATGTTCCACTTATATAGTCAGAGCCCTTACCCAGAACCGAAGTAAAATAGTCTCTTAATGACAGAATTTAGTACGATTGTTTCAAGAAAGAATTACAATAATAAAATCATTTTGATCAACATAGGAGTTGTCAATACTGGTGGTGGTAAGAATGGTTAATAAATAAGTAAAGATTGCTGATCAATAAGATTGGTAATTCTGTTAAAAATTGAAGACGTGATGTACTATGAAGTCATATCCAGCTCAACGTCCTCCACACAGGCTATCGGTGCCTTCCGTATGCTAATCTGTAAGCACCAATGAAATTGGATTACTGAGTAGCTAGATCTCTAGTTACATAGACCACAACAATGTGTAATAAAACTAAATATTTGAACAGATGAAGAGAGACAAAGAAAGAACCATGAAGAATAGTGGAAACCACATGCAAGTTGCAGAACCTTAAACCATAAGTCTTAGAAAGAAAGTAGGTTTGAAATCCAGCAGAAATATTACGTGAATAAACTTATTAAATAAGCAACGCAATCAAGAGAGGAAGAATTACAGCTGTTCCTTCTTCATTTAAATTGGATTCACAAGAAGAAACAGTGCATTACAATATAAAGTTCAGAAGGAGATTTGTCCATGCCATGAAAATGCATAAGTTAAATCAATGAGGATGGAAACAAAAATAACGCAAACATATACGCTGTACAGACAGAAAATCTGAATGTCCATCAAGAAAATGACACAAAATCAATATTTCAAATAAGAATAATATTTAGCACTTGCACTAGACACAAACTGACAACATGCTTAAGTTAAAGGTTTCATTCATATCAAAAAAGAATTTATAACCAGTATGGGAAGAGCCAAATTTCCTAACCTCAGAAGCAAGGATGCTAGGAGCTGAAAAAGACAAGTCGGCTGCGTCGTTGCCTAGGAAGTAACATAACGAGCAAACACTTGAGAATGAGCAATCCAAAAAGGTAATAAAAATTAAGATAAGAAAGGAAAGAATGTTCATGAATGGTAATAAATCACTACAAAACAAGAAAGGATGAGAATTTAAACTAGCGAAGGGAAAACAACGATAGCTCTGATAATAGAAACAACCATGAAAGCCATTCTTTCAATAACATGCTTTTGAAAAGGAAGTATTAAACACTACTTTATGAGGAAAACAAAGCAGAACAAAGAAATAACAAACACAAGTTTTGTGCAAATTTTCAAATTTTTAGGCATGAAATAGATTTTTAAGAAGAGGAAACTTTTAACATAGTAATAACTTAGTCTGGATAGAAATTAACTTGAGCATACATTCTAGACAAAAGAACAAATAACAGTTTTACTCACTTTCCACAACAGCAGGGGTTACGTTGTTGGTACTTTCCTCATTGCTGATAATCGTACTTGTAGTTTTGACTATCACAGATTCAGACATGGTGCTGCTATTCTTGACTTCCATCTTTTCGGTTGTCACTCGGTTCTCTTCAATGGTGGAGCAATTTCTGCACAAGCCAAGCCCCCACCCAGGGGTAGCAAAATAAGCACACAGCAAAGCACACAGGATACAATGAAAGGCAGGACAAGAGCTTTTCTCACAAAGAGGGGGGGAGATGCTGCAGTTCTCATCACTTGATATGTCTAGACATGCAATTGCCGTCATTCAGTTCAGAAAAAAATTAATAATTGAAAATTTGGAGCCTCAGTACTCAACATGTATTAAACATGCATCGCATAAAGATTACAGGACGGGCAATACAATGTTACTCTATTGACAATGTTAATACAAAACAACAGAACAACACATGGCTTTTTAAAAGTCAAGAATGGTTGTTTTATTGCCAGTTGATTCAAATAAAAAGATGAAAACAAAATCGCATTTTGGGAGCCAAATACACAACCACTGAGAGAATTGGAAGATGCAGGGATTGTATGACAGTTGGCATTCAGAGTGCAGAAATTTCTAAAATGGAGTAGCAATGATAAGATTCTAGCTACAATAAACAAAATAATTTCTCATGACATACTTGTAAACTATGGGTGCTTTAAATTGCATTGTGCCCGTCAATATCTCTTCATGAAAATGAAACTTACATCAAATGGTCTTTCACTGAATCGATGGTGATATCCCCCATGCTGATCTCCAGTCGTTCCTCTTCAGAAGCCACTCCATTCTCCTTTGGTTCATCGCTATTGCTACTCATTTCTGCAAGTCAAGCCACGCCACTACTGAGCTAAGCGTACAAGCAAACACGTGCCACACTTCCACACAAGGAGGGGTAAAAACAACATCCAATTTGTTTCCCAAAGCTTTCATGGAACTCGAAAATGAGAGCTAAAGTGACACAAAATTATGCTTCTAAATGCTCCATTAAAATTCATTAAGAAAATCATAGTAGATAATAGATGTTACAGTGTTTTCCAAAATGACAAATCAATACTGAAGATGTAAACTACATCAATAAAACCAGTAAAGAATTAAAAACAGAAAAACAGAAAAAATAAATAAATGAGGAGAGACAGACAACTTTCATTCATTCATTGAGGATATAGTCTGAGGATTTTAGTCTGAAAGCTATAATTGCAAACAAATACTAATAAGGCATAAGAACATGCTTTCTCTGCTACAACCCCAATTGTTACCTACATTAAAATGCCTTGAAGTCATGAATGGGAAAACAAAATGGAATGTTAGTTATTACAAATATTTTTAAAATCACATTTTGTCGCAGGAACATGAAAGATTAAATAACAGTAATGATATTTAATTGTTTTGAAACACAGAGTATCATGCAATAGGTGGAAGTAACACTAACCTTTTTTCCCATTTGGATCAGCATCTCCATTCACTAAAGGCACTGTTGTGTTGGCAGTTCTTGGTGAAGGAGAAGGTGGCCCAGAAATGGTCTTCTCCTCTTTCTTTGTTTGAGCACTCTCACTTTTCTCATCACTTTCCTGCTTGACCACAGTTTCCACCTCTGAAGTCACTTTTTGCTCCGTTTCTGGTTTTTCCTATGTAAAAGAAATGGAAGCAAACAAAACATTCTGCATTAGAAATATGATTCGAAGGACTGAAAATGAAGGCAAAACAAAAATTTTAATCCTAACCTGAGTTTCCTCCTCTTCCTTCTTGGGCCTAACACCAGCAGGAAGTTCAAGCTGACAATGTGCTTGAGTAATGTGTTGGGCAGAGAGCGACACTCTTTGAAGTTCACTGGAAGAATGAAGGTACAATGCTTCACCATGTTTAGTGAAGCAAAGGCTGGAAATACCACTGTGGAAAAAAGTAAAATAAATAAAAAATAGCTACTAACAAATAGCCAAATTCAACAATGATTTTCATAAAAGTACTTTAACACATACTGCACATCTTCACGCCGAATTACGGCAGCATTCAGTTGTCTTCGGAGATCTGGGGTGGAAAGAACTATGCAATCACCAAGGTTTGTAAGGCACATGAGACACCATTCGGAATGTTGAGGTGTTGCAGATGAAACTGATTTAAACAGGGCCATAGCAGTACGTCGAACACGGCTTCCTTCATGGGCAGTGAGTTTCAATTTACATAATGGTTTCAGACTCGGAAGAATAAACATCTAAAAACAAAATGAAAAGTGAATGCAAGTTGGAGGGAACATTTTAGTGATGCATTTACAAACATGAATGTCAACATGCCTTGAATTGTTCTTCTGATGATATTATAACTCTGTGTGAGCCAACAGGTTCAGGTGCTTTCTGGAAGGGTTCAGGTAATGGAACACCAGCAGAGTCAACTATTGATATTCCAATGACAGGAGCCCTGTGCTTCAGTTGAATTTCCTTACCTGAAATAACAGAAATAGAAAGATAAAATGAAAAGTTTACAGCAAATCCTGGAAAATACTTTCTGTACTTCAAGCTGCCCTAACATTTGATTTGTCCAAACAATTAATGAGAATATTTTACTAACCCAGTTGACAGTGGACACTGTCATCCTTTCTTTTAGCACTCTGAGGAACAGAGAGTGTAAAGACATACACAGTTCCATTGTTGGTACCAGCCCACATGGTCGCTGTGGTGTGCTGAACACTAACAATGTATGTGCGGGCAAAGTACACACACCGCACCATGCTTCCTTGGCTGTCATCAACAGGTCGAGCCTCTACTTGTCGCTCAACAGGCTTGGGTTCCAAAGTTCCTGTTGTAGCATCAGCACCCCTAAGAATCAAGAAGAACATAATTATATGAGTGAAATGTAACTTATTAACTACATGATGTGGAATATGAGAGAAGGAACAGAAAACAATCTCACTAACCCATCTTTCCTTCTTTCAGGACCTGAAGGAGAAGTAGGTGAGGCAACAGCAGATGTCGCACCTCCTCTCTTTTCACCATGACGAGTGGATCGTCCTTTACGCAATCGTCTGAATGATTCACGCAATGATTTCTTGAAAGATTTACGTCGTGAAATTGCTTGTTCCCCAGCACCGGACAGATCTGATAACAAGAGACTGTTACTAAAAAATTTGTGCTCATTACAGTTAATGCAAAGCAACAGAAAGTTAGAGTGTTACCATTTGGATTCAGAGTGCACTTCGTAATGACAGGCTTGCTTCGAATATAATCAAACAAAGCAAGTCCATGGGCAGTGCCAGCTACAATAACTCCCCAATCAGAATGAAGCATTAATGCAGTTACTGCCACAGGCGGGTGAAGTTGTAGAACTGATGTTGGTTGAAAGCCTGCAGGAATTTTGACCTTACTTTCATGTGCAGCCAAATGGCTGTGTCCTTTCCACACAAAGCCATCTCGGTCAGAGACAATATTCATGACTGTCACCTAAAAATAAATGTATTGAATAACACACAAGTTCACTTTAATGGGTATTTTTAGGCTAATTAGAGGACAAAAACATACAGGAATTTCTTCTTCTTTGGCTTCTTCTTTCAGCTCAGCTATGACTATGTGCCCTGCTGTCCCTGCCATAACAAGAACTCCTGTCACGGGACAAAGAGCCAGTTTCTTCACAGCCAAACGAGGGTCATCTGAGTAAGGGTCGAAGAACCCAACCTGTAATTTATATATGAATAAAATAAAGAGAATATATTCTAAAGAAAAATAAAATTTCAAACGCAATAAGTGTCAATGGCAAATTAAACACACCTTCTTGAATGGTGGCCACCCATTGTCCTCATCATCATCAGCTGTGGTGTCAAGAGCAATATCATCACTGTGGAAGAAGTTTGAGGTGGTGAGCTTATAAAGTGGCCTCAGAGCAACACCCCCTGCTGCCCAAAAGCGAACAGACCCATCCTCATGGCCAGTCAACAATAAGTCACGAGTTTCAGTCTTGTCGTGTGTTACGACTCCACCATCGATGGGCCATTTCTGATGAAACAAATAAATAAAACTTACTTCTCTTTCACACATTCAGATTACACATATGAAACACAACATTTGAAAAACAAAATACCTTGTTTGAAAACTGGCCCTCCATCTGCTTAGTGCCTGCTGCCTCAATCCTCTCCCACAGTTCTGTTGATACTTCAGACACGAATTGGCTACATGTCACAGATGAAGCATGGACGGAGACAAGATACGGCAGGTTGATTTGAAGCCAATCATCTGACTGCAAATCAACTGCAACAAGCTCTTCTTCAGCTAGGACAATCAGTGCTTCTGGTCCAGACACATCTAGAAAATTTATGAGCAATTAAGATAATTGTTGAAGAAATTCTAAACTTGTAGGAAAACAAATCTTTAATACCTCCATTACCATCTTTAGGACTGATAGTGAAGAAATCGATTATTTTAGAGGTGAAATCGAACACCACAAGCTTTTCTCCTTGGCTTACAGTGATGCCATATCTATCTGAGTGTGTAGCTCTTTGGAGTCCACCAGAAAATATGACCATGTCATCTCTGCAACATATTCAATCACCAATGCAATATTTTTTGAAACTGTGAAAAGCATCTGAAGTTACAAACAACAAGAAAGAAAACAAGATATCTTACCCTTCACATTGTCGCCAAATCAATTTTGGCATGGCTTTGCATGGAAATGGGCCATGAGGCGAAATAGGATCTTTTGGAGGATCACTTCCTTTTGGAACATTAAATATGGCGTAGCTACCATCATTATGAGAGGATGCAAACTTTGTTCCACTGTCATGCCAACATATGCTCTCTAAATCTTGAGTGCTGACAAAAGTCTGAAATACAAAAAAGAAAAAAAAAGGTAACAGATGTTCAAGATGTGTAAAACCACCTTTCGGAGTATTGGAAAATTCCTTAGGAGAGCTAATATGATCTCACATACCTGATCAGCACTGGATGTTGCTCGGTTCCATAATACCATTAGTCCACGGTTGTATCCAATGAGAATATTATCAGGGTTTCCTGGTTGCTCTGCAATCGCTTCCACAGCACCAGGGTTGATTTTAAAGTCTTCAGTGACCCTAAAGGAGCAGAAAATATTCTAATATCTGAAAGTAATTTGATGGACACATCATTAAAATTGATGCTTGTGCTTACTTCTGAAGGACAACATCTTGATAAATTACTGGTTCTGCTGTTTCAAACGTCGCAGTACTTAATAAATATATATTTCCACCTTCAGTACCCAATAGCAAGTTTTTGCCAGACGACTCCAAGCAAAGTGCAGATATCTTCTTAAGCCTAAAAATATAAAAAATCACATTAAATTAGCAATAAAATTTAAACATGAGGTAATACTGATATGAAAAATAAAAATAAGGAAAGAATTATGGCACTTACTTTCCTTCCAGTGCCTGAGACTTGACTTCCTCCAACGTGCTTTCATTAATTTCCCACAAATGCAGTGAGTTGTCATCACAAAGAGTCACTAGACGTCCCTAGGGTTTTAACAGAAGAAAAATAAAATATGCAATAAACACACACAAACACACACACAAAAAAAAAATAATTATGAAATGAGAATTTAAAAAAGAAACTTACTTGACTGGGTAGGAATATAATTTTTGTCACTGGGCTTTCGTTGCTCTGATGCTGCCCGTAAAACTCAACGCCTGGCTTTCCAACACTAAATTAATGCTAAGGAAAATACCAAAATAAAAATGGCAACTAAGGTATAGACCATCTCAAAGAACAACCATACTTAATATATGCAAAATGAGGCAACAGTCATGCTGCTTCTTGAAAAGTTCACTGGTTGTTAAGATCTTTACACTGAACAGAACGAAATTCAAAGGCAAGCACTTCACAATAAGAGCAGATATTTGAGGATACACTTTGATGGCTCCAGATGATGTCCCAATAGCCATAAGCCGGAGAATGGGATCCCAAGCCAGAGCCGATGGCTTATTAGGGAATCCATGGTGGAGTGTCTGAAGCAATGAGAACAGAAGTAAGTCAACTGCCACATGAAATACACATAGGATGCTAAATTACAGCACCGATCTGTCTTGGAGACAATACTTACATTTCTGAAAGCAAAAAGCTCTCGTTGTTGCTTTTGACGTTCTGCAGTGGGCTGCTGCCCCTTCCCACGAATAAACTTCAACATGTCCTAGAGGTGAAACAATAAGAATACACATGAGTTACAGATAAACTGGATGAGGTATGGAGGAAAGGTGTTCTACAAACAAAAATGACCCAATCACACACAAAAAAAGACGAAAATTGAATATTAAGAAGCAAGGGAAGGTATCTAAATTTGCCAGCCATATATACTGGTGACATCCTCATATACCTAACCTAGTTTTGATGACATCACTCAACAAAGAGTTCACTCAAGGATGCAGGATCTTCATTTCCGAATAAAGCAGATATAAAGTCTAAGCAAAAGTGCAAAAAATCTGCCAAATATTTTGTTATTTTAATTATTAGAAAACAGGGACATAAAGTTGAGTAAGCAAGAAACTCCCAAAGCCCCCTGGCCACGGGTTCGAAAAAGCCTCAGGTGAACGTGAAATATCCCGATTACGACGGGACGTTACAGAAAGTAGAGAAAGAAGAAAGTATACTTATAAAAATGAAAATTTATTGAGGAACTCATTAAACATTATTTAGGTAAAACAAAAATATCATAGATTTGACAACAGAGTCACCAAAAATCTAGGCTTACCAGACGCCGGTGTCCGCCCAACATAGTCTGACGTATCACTCTTCAGCTTTGCAAACACTTCTATCAAACCCAAAATAAGAAGCAAACCCAAATTACCTGTGAAGTATATCGAGGGCTTGTTGATTTGTCAGCTTGTTGTCGATTAGGTAAACAAATTATTAGCAAAAAAAAGGTGTAATTGTTTACGTCCCCTCCAAACAAAACAAACGACGGCAGGGCTGTCGACCGTACAGTACACGAGAGGTGTTTCAACTTATCCGGGATCCTTGTGATGTGTGCCTACGCCCGCATACTTTCGAGTTTAGAGTCCTCAGACAGTACATTTAGTCCTGTTAAATATAAAAAAATGATACACATTCACGTACCATGGCCAATCAAGCTCCTTGAGGGCGTCGTTGACAAATATTCACACTAGGAGCGCGGACTACTTTACGCCATTATGGAGTTCGATGACTCACACGTCACCTGTTGCCAAAATCCTAAATATTTAAGTTAATGATCTTAATTAGAATTTGAGAAAAACGACGTATTTGGGTGACAAGGTTTCGGAATATGACCCTGAATAGCTACTAGGTAAAGTTAAAACTTCGAGGCTGAGCCTAAGTTTCCGGAATTAAGTGTTTGATATGTTATATTGAACATTT
>CABIKL010001978.1:0-13674 GCA_902196195.1 Aptinothrips rufus
ACATCACGTGAAAGTTATCACAGGACGTCGGGACGCGCGCCAGGTGATAGGGGATGGTCTTCTGATCCAGCAGGTGAAAGGGTTTCCCGAGGTGACGCCCCGTTTGGGCGCTGCAGGTCGCTAGAGGTCGTCGTGATGCACCGCGCCGGCCGGGCCGGATGGCCGGGAGGCGAGCTGGGGGTGCCCGCCTGGTGCGGGGCGAGGCGCAGTGCGGAGGCTCCAGGCGACGCGTTTAGGTTATCGGAATCACTAAACTCACCATATGTCCGCAACTACTAATTAGATATCGTTAGCACTTTCACACAAGTTGACGGTATTATAGCCGAACAGGCTCTATAGGTAGCAGACGGATGGAACAGGACCAGTCCGTACTAGACACATGGGACAGATCGGGTAGGGTTGAAGTTGGCAGGCTGTGAGCTCACAAGACTGCCAGGCGCCGCCTGGAGGGTAGGCAAAGCCCCAATTTGTCCTGCATCGCCCCGCCCCCCTCAAAATCTTTCTGGATCCGCCACTGAAGACTGCTCGATCTGTGAAAACACTCAATTATTGGAAAATTTAAACGTCAGACATGCACCAAAGCGCTTGGCTTCTAGCTCGCTTTGTTCGCAGTACAATGTCCTGTTTTTCAAGGCACCCGAACCAATTCCAAGGAGATCTGGACCATTTGAAGATCCACCCCTTGGAATCCCTCCGATTTCGCCTCGATTTCAAGACCAATCCTTGGAATTGTCACAATTCCAGGACCCCTTGAAATCATCTCGATTTTCCTCACGATTCGCCAAGGCCTTACCTTGAAAATACACGCTCTGCGTGTTCCAGGCGGTCTTCCGCAGCATTTGAGCTAAGATTTTCACCACTGCTGCTCTTAAAGGTGCACGACATTTCCGAGTCGGAGTGTTTCGTATTAATTTCTCGCGTCTTGAACGGATTTTGAAGTTGGTTTCGTTCGCCGCCTTTGCAGCAGATATGCACCGGACTTCAGACTTCACCCCCCCCCCCCCCTCCCCCCCGCGGTTGGTTTCCAACGTTACCTCTGTTTGTTTGTTTGTATAAGTACAACATACTGAGACTATAAGATCGTCACCGCAGAAGTACTTTTCACTTTTCTGATAGTGTTACTATAGCTCCATATATTCTAACGAGATGGAGGGTGATTTACTTCGAAGGGAACAAGAATTTCACAAGATTAATTCCGAGCTCGAAGAACGAACCAGCCGCATTCTACTGGAGATTGACGCCGCTAAGGTAGAACGTGCGCCGAGGAACAGTTATTAATTTATGGTTTCAGGTATTGTATTTTTATCTATTTAGCTTTGTATCTATACTTCCAGAGCAAAACTGTGCCGAGTAGTGAAATCATTCACCAAAAGAAAATGTAAGAATTTTGATGTTGAAAGTCTTCTGAAAGAAAGCAATTTTTTTTTATGTAGAAACTTAATTGTTCGAAGCTATATTGAGGAAAATTTATATTTCAGAACAACGGTCAGTTGCTCCAAGTCTTTTTCATTGAAAAACGACATCACTCACTCTCCGAAAGTAGCCAAGAAAGAAGAAAAAGAAATTTGCATTCAGAACAAAAGAGATCTGTAGGTGTTGACTGAGCTTATATTTTTAACTGGTATTTTGAAAAAATGAGGATTTTAATTGAACCTAAGTTATTTCCTGTGCGCAGAGTAGATGATCCACTTGCAATCAGAAGCAATGGCTTAGGCTATGAAGCAACAAACAGATTATTACGAGCAAAACTCACCATATTAAACAAGGAAGTAGAGACACTGCGACAAGATTATAAAGTCAAGGTACAAACGGCTTGGATATGAATAATTTTCCCATAATTGAGCGAAATTAAAATTCTCAAAAATATTTTATTCTTGCAGTCTGAAGAATGCAGAAAAACAATCTCTGATTTAAATCGTTCCGAGGAAGAATGTGCGCATTTGGAGTCTTTGCTGTCAGCAGCACGGGATACCACATCTAATCTTCAGAACAAACTAGAGGCATCTTCACAGACTTTGACAAGAACTCAAAATGAAAACTTATCATTGAGCAAGGTTGGGATGAAAAAGCTTTTTCAGCTCTAAGCCATGCTTTGGATTCTTTTAATTATTCCTTGGATTCATTTTTGTGAAAGCAGTTACTTTGAAACCTACAGGAATTGGCGTCTGTGAAGAAAGATCTGAAGCATCAACGACAACAATCATCAGCTATTGAACTGAGACTGAACCGAGCTCTGGAGGATGCTGAAAAACTTCGAAATACAGCCAAGCAGACTCAGCTACAAAACAAAGTATGTCAAAATCAAGTCAATTTGACCATATACAAAATTAGACAGAATTTTCTACTATTTTAACCATATGAAAAAATAACTTTCAAAATTCTGTTGTGAAGGAAGACAGAGAAAACGAAAGAAAAAATCTTGAGCAACTGCAATCTAAAATCAAAAGTCTAGAGCGGCAACGAACTGAACTATTCAGTGTTTCTACCAAGCAATTGCATTTGATTGACAATCTACGTCGGCAGAAGGTAAGGAGAGCTAGCCGGGTGACACTTGACAGTATATCACTAGGAAGTACAACCAAAGATCTATCTTTCTGTTTCAGGCTCACTTGGAGGCTACTCGCTTTGTGCATGTGACTGAAACAGAATTTGACAATGTACTTGATTGGTGCCTGCAGAGTGAAAACCAAGTAGCCAAAGCCAGCTCATAAAAGTTACATGGATATTCTGGAAATTTTTAACAATTTACAGTATTTTATTTATCAATATTGTTGATGTAAATCATACACAATTAATGTTACTGTTGGTGCACTATTAAAAGAGCAACAATGCCAACCGCTCAACCGGTAATTCTAGATATGAGAGTTCATTACAGTATACATGGTATACAATACCAGTTTCTCATATACCCTACAGATCAGATATAATTAAACCAAATTTCATAGAAAAAGCCCTTTTTCTGAAACTGAATTACAATTAGATATTTTTACAATCTTCAATATACAAATAAAGACATAAGATTATGGCTGACCAGCAGGAATCTTAACTCCTGAAATCTTTTCCCTAAATTTAGACTAAAACTGAGTTTTGAAAGCTCTTACATAAGCATTCATGCAAGACATAAGGATACATATAAAAATATTGGTAATCTCGTTTGTTTGTTTTTTTTTCAAAATTAACTGTGGTTTAGTAACAATGGCATTCTAATATCACTGGACACTATCACTTCTCCCTGGAAGAGTGTTGAATTAGTGATAAAAATATAGCTACATTGAAAACTATGCTTAGCGAAGAGACCTGTGGCCCAACTCTGTCCAGCATTGCGACTTTCAAGAAATTACAAAGATTTGTACAAGCTGGCATGGCATAAAGCAACTTTTCTATCATTTTCATTCCTACTGTATCCCACTTCTGCCAACATTCAACAAATTACAACAATCTGTCTAAACTTGATTTGAATGAAGCAACATCACAGACACCGTTGCTACATTGATTATTTCCTGCATTGATTTGAATGAGAATAAATGAGGTACTACAGTCTGGTTGTACAATAAAACAAATTAATGAAATGGAAAACACTGTTTGGACAAGGACTAAAATAACTTGCTACTTCTGTGAGTTGAATGAGAAAACGATAAAATTTTAGTACAGAGAACTCAAGAGAGGCAAAATCATGGGTACACCAATGCATTTGTTTATGAACAAGTTCACATAGCACATGTGATAAAAAGACTCCAAGAGATGAGTAAAATCAAACATGATTTAACAGATGATAAAGACAACATTAAAAATTAAAAAATTTCTGTTAACAACTGCCCTTAATAACTACCTAGAAAACAGCATCAAAAAAAAAGAAGGCGGGGGACTTGGCTTTGTGTTGGTAAAATGGGCACTATTTTCTAACTTAACTCCAGGCATTAATTTGGGTTTTCTTCTCCACTATGTTTATGCCAAAACCCTATTCCACAAAATTCTTAAAAAGGTAGATGAAAAGCTCATAAATGGCACCTGGTTTTTCAGATGTAAAGGTAAAATTAAGTCCAAAACAACACACACATTAATAAAATACCAACTGTACATTTCTGTTTTAACTTGAAATATGAAAAATTTCAAGCTTTACTGTTTCTGATCTTTGGTGTTCAAGACTGTTATTTTAGTTGAAATATAAGTGGAATAAAATTATGATAATACGGATCCAAGCCTGAATAGCAGTGAGTGAGCACACATGATTCTTGTAAGCTCCAATCTTTCATCCTCTTGAATCTTAAATATGATGAGCAGAGGACAACACCAACTTTGTGCATGAACCCTGTAATGTGTAGGAATTGGAGTGGTCAACTACATTCCCACCATCTCCTTGCACTGCTGAGAATTTGAGCCTCCAATATTCCCATCGCATTCTGACACACTGACAGGTGTAGCGGGAGGCGATGGGAGATGCAAACCTGCAGAAAAACAGAATTGACATCAGCATCAAGAGAAACACTAAGTACAGTTACAACTTCATACTATAGTGAAACCTTGCCTCAAAGAACCAGCCCTTCATAAGTCACACCATCTGCCTCAGGCGATTCCATTCTATTACGAAGATGTTCCAGTGTATTGCTAAAATGTTTGCTTATTTGCTCGGTTTCCTCATTTGTTTCTAAATTGGGCAATTCTTCATGGATCTTGCTAATTAGGTGATTTAACATTTGTACAGTTACCTGAAAAACAAGGAGTGAATACAATATGAAATTGACAGCACTGAATTCAATACAGTTTCTCTCAATCCAAAAGGTGTACCTTACCTGGTCATTTCCTTTCTCATAAAAATATAAGGAATGATTTAATAGCTCAACAAAAAGTTGAACTTGAACTGATGAGTCCATACACTGATTTGCAATTCGTATTCCTTTCTTTAAGCATTCCAGAACACGTTTCCCATCATGTCTCTGAAAAAAAAAAAAATGGCAAAGGTTAAAATGAAATAAAAGTAATTTGCAAGTCTAATTGTGAAGATTGTCACTGTCGATGAGATTTACCTCTTCTCCTATAATTGTTTTCCCAGACCAGAAAAGATGGCAGCAAGTTGCTACACCGCGACACTGGTCTGGCTTTTTTAGAAGTTTGGATGCTGCTAGAGAACACTGAGTATGCACTGGTTCAGCATTCTCTTCACTGAGGCATGCTAACTGCTCAAATGTTCCAACCATTAATGTCATTGCTGCTAACTGGGCTTTGCTATCTGAGATTTCATCTTCATAGATGGAGAACGCTTGAGAGATAAACTCATAAGCGACTGTTTCATAGTCTTCAAACTGAATTCTTCCAACAGCTAGAGCTCCTTGAAGGAATAGGCGAAGAGGCAGCTCTGCTAACTCAGCTTTCATCAAGGCACAAATCGTTTGGTGGCAGAATTTAAATATTTTCTGGCACTTTTTCTCCCACATATCATCCTGCATATAATGAATCAGAAAAATGCACATTAGGCACATTTATACACAATAAAATGAAAATAACAATAATTTGAGAATTATTGATAAAAGACAAAAAAAAGTAAATTTAAAAATTATTGAGAAAAAGGAAGACAAGGAAGTCAGGAATTAAATAAGTCGAGATTGTACAGTTCTCAGTGACGATTGTACCTGATCTTTTAGAGCCTTGTACTTGTAAGCTAATTGATATGCTTGAAATACAATCGGTGGAAGAGTAAATTTGATCCTTCGATTGCCACCCGCACCAAGATGTTTCCGTGCAGCACTGAGAATGAGATATTGCTGATCAGGGACATCAGACTTCAGATGATGAATCAATCTGAAAATGTAATTCAGGGCTAGTTAACAAGGCTCAGACAAAAACCACTTGCACACAATTTAGGGACAATGAATGTAATGACTTCATTCAAACCTTCCAACAAGCCCCTGTTCTTCCGCAAAGTCTTCCGGATCTTCTTCCTCATGTGGTTGGTCAGGTTGATCCGAAATCAAAGATGCCACCATGGTCAAAATTGTGTCAACCTGAAATCATTAAAAACACATCAGATTATTATCACTTTGTTTTGAAAGCAAATACCATTTTGCTCTTGAATTCTAAAAATCACAATATACCTGTTCTGATGTTGGAATAAGAGTATCATTTTCAAGAATGTTGGTAATGACATAGGCTGCCAAACTCTTACGCCCTCTATAATCAAAGTATTCAAGAAGAGGAGCATACTGTTGCAACTTCAAGACAGTAAGAATATTGTTGTATTGGTCAACAGGGATTTTCATTAATCTCATCAGCTCACGAGAAACAGCACTCTCATAGCTAACCCTATAATAAAGGAATATAAAAACATGTGAATAACAGTAACAGAGCAAAACAACGACACTCATTCTTCAGAATTTATTCACTTGCCTTTCCACATTAAGCTTTTCAAAGATATGTAGGGTACTTCCAAGTACTTTGTCAACATAATCAACTCTGTCTGCATAACACTTGTGGGCCAAATTAACTAGAGACACTTCCAAAGATACCATGTCTTCTGGAGGCATGTCTTGACGTGACTATGGAGAAAGATTAAGATTAAAAAAAAAAAAAATAGTGAGAAGTGAGAACACACTAAACAAAACAGAGTTTGGGGACGCCACAGCTAAGAAACAAATATTAAGTGCAGGTGTCAGCTTGAAATACAAACCTGTATCACAGAAGCAACTTGTTCTGAGAATATGTCAAAAAGCTTTACATCACTGGGTATCCCTCCAGAAGATTCACTGCGCTGAGAGAATGTCGCTAGTCTATCAACCAGTGAAATAATAACATTCTTGACATTCACCCCAGGTTGTAACTGAGCACAAGATTCCAGAAATGCATTGAGTGTCTGCAGGTGGAATTCATCGGGGAAAACCTGAATATCAAGGACATTCATTATAAACTAAACATAAAATAACACAGATTGAATCATTGAAACATCAATTAAAAGATAAGTAAAGACAGTGATAGTAGAAAAATTATTGATTTTTACCTGAATAATGCATTCCATTAAATATTCCTGAGCTATTGCATCCCTGCAGCTAACAACTTGTTCCAAAATTCCAGGAAGCACAAGCTATATACAAAAATGTTTCACAAATTTAAATAAGTATTCAAAGTTATCATGTACAGGTTCACATAAATCTTTTTCTGGACATACCTTTTTATAAATTTCTAAGTTGACATACTCAAGCTGCGACAACCGTACCAAATTAGTACCAACAAGAATTCTGAGCTCTTCCCTTTCCTTCTCTCGACGCTCTTTGTCACGTGAATGGCCCTGATGTTGCATACGGACCCACAACTTATTCATTTCCGCAAAGTTCATCAAAACAAAGTCAACTGCATCCCGTACCTAGACACCAGAACATCTCAATACAATGCCAAAATGGATTGCAAAAGCAAGTGGACATAAAAATTAACAAAACTAATCTCATACAGTGCCCTCTGATTCCTCTGCTCCTTCAGGGTTGTCTGGAAGAATGTTCCTGGTCACTTGAAGGAGATAATTACGCAGAAACAAACCCCGTAGTGGATGCTGAACCCCACGACACATTTCAACTAAGTCTCGTAGAAGGTCGCGTTTCAAACAAGAATTGGTTTTTATGTAAACAAGACCAACAGTAATAAGTAGGTACCTGCAAATAAAAACAACATGAGCTCTTTACCGAAATAGTAATTAAATAACATAGACAGTAGCTACTGGAAACATGAGTAGTAGGAGATAAGCTAAGTATGCAGTACTAGAACAGGCTTGTCACTTACAATCTAGGAACAATGTTTCCTGCATACTGAACCAGTTCATATAAATCGGTAACTTTACGGCCTTTCTGGAACTCATCCAAGAGATGCAGTTCAAGATGTCGAAGCTCATCTGTAATTGCCATGTCTGAACAAACAAATTAAGGAGTTAAAATACACAGATGTAGAACACATCATTATAAATTTGAGCTGGTTGAAAAGGATACATAATTCATAGTAACTCTTGGGAGATAGTAGTGAAGTACGCAGTTCACCAAGCATTGTAGACGCATTTTTTAAACCATCCATGAGCTTTCCACTATCTAGGCAACGTTTCATTTGAAATGCTTGAGTTTTGACAATGCCTAATGCTTCGTCAAGCATCTTTTCCTGCTCTTCCTGAGGAGACATCTGAGGTGCCATTGTGGAGCTGAAACATACATATATATTTACTTTCTTCCGGTGTTCGAGAGCTTACATAACAAACAATACAAACACATTGATAATTGGAAAGGGAGAAAAACTGCTTGTACTAATCATCCAAATGAAAAGCCAAGCAATGAAAGTTTCAGGAAGATAACCCAGATGATAAGGTTGCATTCAAGTCAAAATCTTGATCTCAAGACTCATCACAAAATAGAAAGAGTGCGAAACTGACCAGAGATTGAAATCAAAATGGAAAGTTCATTCAATGGTGACTAGAGCTGTCTGCATCCAGGGAAAAAAAGATATTGTTTTAGACGGTGTCACACCATAGAAAGAATTCAAAGTATTGGAACCAGTAAGTGATTGGTTCGTTTGATTACTTTACCAAACAACGATGTTAAAATTGCTGAAAATTACCCATATGTAAACGATCTAAGACAGTCTGATCACAGAATAAGACGGAAATGTAATTCCAACAGACAAACCAAAACCCACGCATTACATTTAATTAAATATATGATTCAGTAATACCTCGTTTTAGGTGCTTCAGACTTGCGGTGGAAGGGATAAATATTAACAACGGGTTGCACACCAAAGCTAAGGATGAGGATGAAAGGAAATCGAAATGTTTGAGATCATCAGAAAGAACGCATTAATAGCTGCTATCCTCTAGTTTACAAGATTTGAAATTACGTAAGTAACTTCGGGAAAATATGGACGTTTAGATGTTGACATTCAGATTTCATAGAGCATGCAGGAGAGCCCGACACCGCCCCACGTCTAGATTCCACGGAAAGCGTTTATAGGAATCAGAGTGATTCATACCGAAACATTATAACCACGACGCTCTGTTGGGTTCTCTACAGCAAATTAAAATTCTGAGAGTTCGAATCTAAATAATGTCACCAACAGAGGAAAATGGTGTTGACAACGGTGCTGTCGGTAGTCGGAATCCGAAGTAACCAGTCTACTACAGTGCAAATAAGAGCGATGGATCCAAGCTTGCCGAATTTAGACGAAACGAATCTCTAAAACTTACGTGACTACTGCATAAACGATACTAATTTCTTTAAAAGTCAAGGCGGAAAGTGCATAAAGAATGTAGAGAGGTAATGAACGAGCTGCGAAATGTCAGCCCCGATCACCACACCACCAATCACACACAAGTATGACAAATTACAAGTCAGTGACATTTTTATGAAATCATAGCAAAGAACTATGAAAGAACACTCAGGCAATCGAAAAATTCAATAAAATATATGTGAAATTTTATTGATTTTTGTAACATTGATGCCTGATTTTGATTTTTGTTTTCTCAAAAAGACTTTCAATTGATAAAATTGTCATATTTTTTTTGAATCGAGTATCGAATGGGATTTCGAGAGTCAGTTTTCGAGAGCAGTTCGAGAATTTCTTGTTGATAAATTTGAAGCAGATTTGAGATTTGAAGAGAGATTAACAGACAAGAACAATAGGAAGATATTGAGGCGTTTTTATCATGGACGAAGTACACAAACGTAGGATTAACAATAACATTTCAAGTCTCGTGGAAAACACTTTTTACGAAACCCTAGTCCATTCATTTGAAAGAATGGATAAAACTGAAATCGTTCCTGGGAACTTATTGAAGATATGGCAGGTTAGTCAACAAGTAGCTGTCACTTTTGTGTCTCTATTTCGATAAGCATTCTACTATGACAACCGAAACAACAATAAAAGCACTTACCGGCATGGCTTAAGAATCGAACTGGGACTCCTCCTAATCCCTTGCCTTTAACTAACTGTGCAACATTGAGTGCTTTACCGTTGTCTTTTGCTAACTTTATACACCCTATTTTCTGCTGATCTTTATTCCTTTATTTGGAGCTCCTTTTTGCAGTGATTTCCTCTGTGCTATGTGGAGTCTTTCTCAATAATGTAAATTATTTTAGCTCTCAAGTTTTTGTAATCTCATTTCAGGACCGAAAGCTGTATAATTGGTCTAAAAAACAGCTCAATCTGAAACTATATGAAGAAATTCAGCGGCGGGGTCCAGATGCGTTTCAACTGTTGCTTGACTGCCTCCGAGAAAGTGGCCATCACAACTTAGCTTGTCTTTTGGAGCCTACCTTAGAGTAAAGTATAATTCATTCTACACACTAAATGACAAAATATATAATAATGCCCATAAAATTCACCGCTTCATAAAATCAAATCATTGAGAACGTAAACTACCCTTGTAGAAAGCTATATGATGCTTTAAAAGCTGAAGGCCTTACTGTGGTAGCATTCATTAATTGTATGATGCAAACAAAGGAAAAAGAGAAATGTCACAAAACACCGAGAAAACTAAACACATAGAGTGGGGAGGATGGGTTAGAAATTCTGAAAATGAGTGTCATGTGATCAATGGATGGCTCCTAGCCCTATATTCTCCTGACAGTTCACTAGTTTTGTCAGGTTTTTGTTTCTATTTATTACCTTTGCATTAGCATGTCCTTTTTTAAAATTTATTATGACACACCGGACTCAGTACTGGTGTGACATGCATGGTAGTTGATGTTGTTGGATTATTTTTAATCAATGTTTCATACTCCACGTGCTCACTCAGATTGTTCATTTAAGGATGGTGTACGCTAGTGGATGATTTAATGCTAACTCTGTTCGGGAGCTAACAATGGAACCTCACCAAGTGAAAATCTGACTTTAAGATCAAAGTGCTCTTTTTGGAATCCTTGAGCTCAAGTATCATTTCGCTCGTGTACTTTCTTTGCAACCAGAAAGGAACCCGAAAAAAGCGCTTTGAACCTCGCTTGGCACAGGATACCAGATTTACTCAGTGAGGTTCCCTTATAAGCTTGAAAAAAGAAACTTCTTTTTCATGTCTTCGTATCGGCTTGATTTTGCTTGAGTAGACCTATTGGCATTAGTTTAATTTATTGCTTCATTTATTTTGACTTTAGAGCGATAGAAACTTCTGAAGCTGAAACTTCCAATCAGGTAAGGGCTCTTATTATTTTAAAATGGTATTAATTTTGTATACTTAGTTAACAGAAACGAGAAAAAAAATCTTGGCAAGGATGTATTGTATAATGTTAATATTCCTTAGCAATTATTTTAAAGTAATCATAGGCTTTGCATTGGATTATTGCTTTTTTTTTTTTGGCTTTTCTTAGGAAGAAGAATTTTATGATGATGGTGGGTCACACTTTGTTTATCTAGACAACTCGTGGGAAGGAGATGAGTGCAATGCAGACAGAAAAGCCCTGCAAGATCTATTTGTGAACAAAGGTTATCAGGCAACACAGGTATAATATTTTCTTAATTAATAAAAAAAAATAGTTTCTATTTGGTGTGCTTACATGCTAGTAGCTTCATGCACATGTTCATCAACATGTTTTTTAATTTTATCTCTCCCTTTTCAAGAAGTTTCCGTCTGAAGATGTAGGGTCACTAATGGCTCTTAACTTTTGTTCTCTGGATATTTCTAACTCTGGAGGAAATATGAGAGAACGTGATTGGGTTCACAGAGTATTTCATTTACCAATTTTTGATGGAAAGCCCAAGATTCTAATAAGTTTTAGATATAAGTAAGTTATTGCTTTCCTGATCTTCAACTATATCGAAATCCATGTCAAAATTGCTGTTTTAAGTAATGGTTTGAATTTTGAAGCTAGCATTGTGATTCATTGTAATTTCCATTCTTTCATTCAATTTTCTCCTCAATTCATCTATTTTCCCCTCCCAGTAGGAAGAAAGAACCAAGTAAGAATTCAGTTGAGCATGACTCAGCAGCAGCTGCTAGAAAGTTGTACAGAGATTTGCTCTGGGTGAAAATATATTTGAACAATTCTGCAAAAAGTGAGTTTTCTTTTTTTATTATTTTTTTAGAATAAAGTGTTGTTTGCTGTAATTCAGTGCTCTTTATTCAGTTTCTTCTCATCTTACTTCTAATTTTAGACCCAGAACACGTATCAGAAGAAGTGAAGCATGTCATTCAAGTATTGTCCGCTCATCATCCTGTGGACATTCGTGATAAACTTCTTGGGGTAAGCATATCTCCATTGCTAATTTGAACACCTGCAGCCTGATCAAATTATTGATGTATGAAATTACTTTTGTGTTTTATGCTATGCTTTTCTGTTTGTAAAAGAACGATTTTAAAATGTTTGCAGCTTCAGCATGAATTTGAGAAACACAATTTGAAACCTCTCAACATACAAGACTCAGGCTTTTCCAAACGCTTTAAATTTAATAAACTTTCCCAATGATGTGTGTCATGTCTCTTTAGAGGCAATGTCACATGAAACATTAACGGAGTCAATTCAATTACGTATGTTGTATTCAGGCATATATTTCTTAATTCTTTATATGGTGTAGGGAGTAATTAAAAACACAATGAATAAAAAGTGTGTTGATGAATGCATTCCAAAATTTTAAATGTTTTTAATGACCTAACGTGACAGATGAACTTCCTTAAATTGTTATCATTGATTTTGTTTTTACTTCTGTATTTTATGTAAATCTTTAATAAAAAGTATTACCTTTTTTCGAAGCTAACGCTGTTATCACCGCTCATTTATTCCCTCTCCATGTTTTAAGGCGATGACGGCGTGGGGGAAGTCGCGGATAGGGAGAGGGAAGGGTGTGGGGCGGAGAAGCGGTGCGCTGGGTGACTTTGGCGTCTCAACTGCGGCCCATGTTTCTTTTTTCCCTTGCTCAAGGCGCAGCATGGAGCGCCATCCACGTAAGCCGAATCGTTGAGCCATTGGTCGACAGACGAGCCAAAGTGTGGCGCCATCGAGAACTACCTCTATGATGGCGCGAGAGATACATATGGGGTCTCGAAAGATACTTCGACTTTTTGACAAAATGTTCAGTGTTAAAAGGAGATAGGGGAGGTCCTTCCCTGATTGCAATGGAGCGCCGGAAATGCGCATAATAAGGGGCCGTTCAAATATGACGTCACACTTTCGTGGTAGGGAGGGGTTGGAGAAATCGTGACCTAACGTGACATGTGGGGGAGGGGGGTAAAGGGCCTTGTGACGTCACATTTTGCGGTGGAAAAACGATGCTTTAATCGAAAGGCGCGCGCAGTCTAGACCTGCGTGCATGACGCGATCTAAAGCCGTGGAAGACAGCATCGTTCAATAAAAGTTGGGGAGAATCACAAACTTTTGGAATGGAAGTCAGGGATACCAGGAAAACTACAACGCAGAATCTTGGGCCGGAGAAATGGACACCTGACTGTCAGCTGTCAGCAACAGACCGTCGAGTCGGGTAGAGTGAGTGAGACAGAGCGATGCTGCCAGTATGAGGAGCGAGTGAGACAGCGAGATCGGGTCAAGTAAGACCCGCTCGTTGCTAATCACAATTAGTTTCCTCTTCGTTTCTCCCTATACCTACTAGGTAAAGTTAAAACTTCGAGGCTGAGCCTAAGTTTCCGGTATTAAGAGTTTGATATGTTATATTGAACATTTAATTGCATTTTTTTTTTAACATAATTGATGTGTTTTTGGAATGGCCGCTTTG
>CABIKL010001979.1:0-13674 GCA_902196195.1 Aptinothrips rufus
AAAAAAAAAAAAAAAAACATGCTATCAGATCCAAACAACAAACATTTCTCTTTATGTCTTCATGCATTTTATCACATCTCATCTTTTTTTTTTCTTGTAGTTGTGTACCAAGAAATATGGTTTATACCTTCTTAACTACTAACAGTAGCTTCGTTCACTGGAAAGCGTATATGTATATCTTATGTAGATGCATATTAGTTTGCATGGTTTCTTGTTGATGTGACTGTTGCTGTTTGTTTGATGCCATATTGTAATTGTTGCTTATTGTGTGTAGAGTTAAAAATTTTCATGGGTAGCTTTGCCAATTTCACCATTTGACTTTCATATGATGATCATTATTTTGAAAATCTATTCATTTCAAAATATTCAACTTCAAATTTTGCTTAAATTTTCTGAAAATAGTTTGAGATCACAATGTTCTAAGTTTTGATTGCTTTTGTTACTGATCCGATTTTTATTTTAACAGGTCATTGCTACATTGGTAGTTATTAGCTACAGCACTCCTGAATTCATTGCTATAATTTTACCTATAGGAGTTCTTTATTACTTTGTTCAGGTAACATGAATTTGATCTCATTTTCATTGGTTGTTGCATTTAAGAGCGCAATTGAATTAATTGGTTTGATTTCTATTGTTCTACTTTAGCGCTTCTATGTAGCAACATCAAGGCAATTAAAAAGGTTGGAATCTGTTTCACGATCTCCCATTTATTCTCACTTTGGAGAAAGCATCACAGGTGAGGTTCCACTATATTATCTTCTCAAATTTTTGGTGTTTGGACACTTTCATTCTCATATGGGTGTCCTCTCTGTTTTTTAGGTGCTCCTTCAATTCGAGCATATGGTGTTGTAGACAGATTTGTTCACGAATCAGAAGAAAAGGTTGATTTCAACCAAGTATGCTTTTTCCCCAGCATGATAGCTAATCGGTAACCTACTCTGTTGTTATTTTTCCTGATTTATGTTCGGTTGTTTCATTAGTTTTAGTCCTAAACTCTGTAAAAAATCTTTCTAGATGGCTTGCTGTCCGGCTGGAGATGGTTGGAAACTTCATCATCTTCTTTGCTGCTCTGTTTGCTGTTCTTGGACGTAACTCCATTACTCCTGGACTCGTAGGGTTGTCAATCAGCTATGCTCTACAGGTTTGTTTTCAGTCATATTTTCATTTTCCAGGTTACAAATACTTAAAACTGTGTGTGTATTGAAATACAAATTTTTTGTCCTCAGATTACTCAAACTCTGAACTGGTTAGTACGAATGACATCAGATGTAGAAACCA
Source organism: Aptinothrips rufus (assembly GCA_902196195.1). Lineage (NCBI taxonomy): Eukaryota > Metazoa > Arthropoda > Insecta > Thysanoptera > Thripidae > Aptinothrips > Aptinothrips rufus. The sequence goes on from CABIKL010001979.1 coordinate 1,279, forward strand.
ACATTGTTGCTGTTGAAAGAATTAAGGAATATGGAGAAGCTCCTCAGGTATTAGTCTGCCGTTTGGATCACTTAAGTAAGACGCACAATTTATTCCTCCTCCTTGTAATTTTTGCTTGCAACTGTTAACTTAGGAAGCAGCTTGGGAAAATACTTCTACTGCTGTTGATCCCAGCTGGCCCAAGGAAGGCCGAGTGGAATTCAAGAATTATGAAGTGCGATACCGTGAAGGTTTGGATTTGGTTTTGAAGGGAATTAATTTCAGTGTAAAAGGTGGTGAAAAAGTAAGACATTCAATTTTTAACTTTTTTTTGGTGTCTTTTTGTATTTTTTTTCTCTATTGTATAAAAATGCGTTAATTTATCTGCTCAAATTTTCAGGTTGGCATCGTTGGTAGGACTGGTGCAGGAAAGTCGTCGCTTACCCTTGCATTATTCCGTATAGTTGAAGCAGCTGGAGGGCAGATAAACATTGATGGTGTAGACATTGCAAAGCTGGGTCTCCATTCCCTGAGATCGCGTTTGACTATCATCCCTCAAGACCCAGTTTTGTTCTCAGGATCCTTGAGAATCAATTTGGATCCATTTGGTACTTTCAAGGACGAGGAAGTTTGGAGAGCGTTGGAGCATGCTCATTTGAAGGCCTTTGTGAAGGGACTTGCTGCACGTTTGGAACATGAAGTTACTGAAGGAGGAGAGAATTTGAGGTAAGCTTGGAATGAAGATTTGTTTTTATTTTCTATTTGTATTGACACTTAACTTGTATCAAGCAATGGTTCTTATATGAATGGCACCTTTCTCTTCTTAAATTTTAGTGTTGGACAGAGACAACTGATCTGCTTGGCACGAGCTCTGTTGCGCAAAACCAAGGTTCTTGTTCTTGATGAGGCTACTGCAGCTGTTGATTTGGAAACTGATGATCTAATTCAGGTATTTGCATCCCATCATTTGCTGTCTAAAATATAATGAATGGAAGAAGCACTCGTGAATTGTATCATCAACATGCTGGTTGTGTTATTTCAGAGAACCATCAGAGAAGAATTCAAGGATTGCACAATCTTAACTATTGCACACAGACTTAACACTATAATGGACTCTGATCGGTATGTTGTACATGAGTATTAGTTTGTGTATTTTTTTCTCTGATGTTCCCGAACTATTTGTGTTTGACTGATTCCTCTGCTTTTTTATTTACAGGGTTCTTGTTCTGGATCAGGGGAAAGTTGTGGAGTTTGAGTCACCTGATGCTCTGCTGCACAAGAAAACTTCAATATTTTATTCAATGGCAAAAGACGCTGGTTTGGTTTAACTGGTGCTGTATGTGAGAATCGTCTATCAAACAGTGTGTGCTGCAGCTTCTTTGCTGTCCTTGCATAGTACCTTTGTGCCTTTGGTTACTGGAAATGCGATTTCTTTTCTTCTAGATATGCACTTAAGTGTGTTTTTTTGTTATATGAGTACAAGAAATTAACTTGTATGCCATTTTGCATACAATGCAACCATTTGTGCACTTGAACTGTTCAGTGTTGTGTGGAAAAGAGAATTTTATCTTTCTCTTAGTTGTTAATTAATGTTGATCATGAAGACCAAACCCTTAATTTTTGTCTCTTTTGCTAAAAGTATATGTAAATGTGGAATTGATTACTCAAGACTTAACGATTTCTGGTGATACATTCTAAGTTGTTAGATATGTCATAAACTTGCGCATTGACATGGATAAAAGATTCACAAGAAAAAGTAAAATGCCAATTTATACATTTAACAAAGACTTTTCATCATTGAACAAGTATGTACTAGGCTGTTTATGTACATGTTAAAGAAAACTTAACTGTGAGTACCTTCGTTTCATGTGGACACAGCTTTCTTAAAAGACTGAAAGACTGAAACTGCATAACTCTAATTGAAATTTAGAGATCTTTATACTTACAGGTTCTTACATAATTTACAATTAGAGTAACCTTCACAGTTTGTGTTCGTAATGTTGAACTATCTTTATAAGCTATCATTCTTTTTGATATAATAATTCACTCAGTCAGGATCTTGTAGTTGACCACATTGAGTATTAAAATGAGTCCCTATGCAATTTTGTTTTCAAAAATTTTTATGCACAGGTGCTGTATGCTTTCTTTCATAGAGATCCTACCTTAATACTTCAGCATCACTTTGTCTTTGTTGCAAAATGATTTTCATTGAAGCAACCATCAATAGACCAAATTCCAAGTGCATATGTCGCAGCCACTTGTCAACAATCATTGAATAGTACTTATGTGATCTGGTTTCTATTGAAAATCTTCTGATGACTTGTTCAATCTTAATCCCAGATGATTCTCAAGCAGTATTTTTTCACTTTTTATTTTAAGATCCATGAGTTACTTAAGAGGTATAAAGTGAAGTAGAGATAAGAATTATTGTAAGCTCACATTTGATGTATGATGTTTTCTCTCTTTTAGGATATGCTTTATTTCTTTTTTGTCCATCATTGGAGTGCCTTGTAGAATAAGTGTAATAATTGCACCAATTTGAATGTGTGCAAGGATTCATTTTTTTGAGATTAGCTCTATTTCTTTTATAGAATTTAATTTTTAATTTAGTATAAATATCTTTCAGATGTTGCAGTTTATCAAATTGCTTAACCTTTCAGAGTTTTTTTTCTTCTTTATCTAATTTTTGAACATTTGATGTTACACTTGGTTTAGAGGTTGGGTCCACTTTTAGCTGCAATCTTATTACTGAGCTGTTTTAACTCAAATTAAAACTTTATTTCTTATATGATACAGATCTTAACAAAATGCTTATGTAGTGACGTTAAATGACTGAAAATGTGCTGAATGTTGCATTGTTTTTTCCCACATTTCATCATCTGCTTTGGTGTCAGTCACCCAGAAAACTTATTCAATTCCAGAATTTTGGAAATGTGGAGCGACAAAAGCAAAGGAAGTGCAAGCCTCTAGAGTACTTGGGTAATCTACATTGATAAATGTACATTGTACATATTCTTGCCACAAATCATCTCAGAGTGTAAATGATGAAATACTCAGAGCAGAGCATTCTCTCTCCTACTCAGTTATGTGCCTGATGCAAATGTCTATGACAGAGAAAATAAATGTCATTTCAGAAAATATGTGGACTTAAAAACATTATTCCAGAGTTAGTACTTAGTATCCTTTCAGTTTATTTTAACAGGTGAGCAAAACATTTTGACAGCATTTGGCAAAAGTGATACTTCTATTGCTTTTACTTCATAGTCTTCATTGTCAATGGACACCCATCTTTCAATCTCCTGGGAGGAAAAATGAACAAAATGACATGACAAAATCACAAAATAATTAACCTGAATTAGCAAACTTCTTTTACATTCAAAATTACATTGACACTTATAGAAAAGAAATAATTTCACTCTACTTAGTCTGAACATAATGAAAGTACAATTCTAACCTGTTTCTTGCTTGAAGTTGACGATTCTTCGGAATCTTTCTCGTTAGACACATTCAAGGGCTCTGAAATAACTGTTGGCCATAGTTTTACATCTTTTGCTGCCACAGAGCTGCATTTTGAGGGGCTTTCTCCACGTTCCCTGCGCCATCCCTCCAAGACAAAGTCCTTGTAGGTTATCTCCTCCAAACCTAAACAGAGTAGACAGTAGTACTGAGTAGACACTTAGATGCCGCCACAGTGAGGCTCAAGTAGATGAATTAAAAGAGAACAGAATTTTACCATATGACACCAGCAGTTGTGAGATTGTCTTATCTTTGGACATATTGGAAGATAAGAGAGAAAAATCAGATGTTATGAGATGTAACTCTTCAGTTTTTCCACAGTCCTCATTAATTATTTGCTTGTAAGCAACCAAGGGCTTTGTTGGACCTGCAACAAGTATTTTAAAAGACATTAACATTGTGAACAAAAATAATTAAAGTTAAGCAGAGAAAAAATGCAAGAAATCAATCAAACCTAGTTGCCTAGCTCCAAAAACACTCCACCATGATCTCTTTTGGTTCCTATCAGGCTGTAGGTCAATTCTTTTACTGTAGCAAAGTGAACAACCTTCACAGGGCGGGCTGTACTGCATCTTTGCTTCCACACGCCAATTGATGCCATCTTTTTCACCCTGCAGAAAGCAGAGCAATGTCATAAGATGCATCACATGCACCCATAGTTTTTAAGGGAGAAATCATACAGAAAAGTTACCTTTAGACCTGTAAACAGATATGTGGCATAACCCCTCAGACCCCCAAAGTACCAATATTTTTCTCTTCTAGCTTGGGCATCTCGAAAAGCACCCCACTGCATTCCTACTAAACCATAAACTGGTTTTCCAGTGTCTTGTACATCTGTCTGAAAGAAACAAATAAAATAATTTATATACATGTATGAATAGCAAAAACATTCTGAAATACAAGACGAGAAAAATTTAACTTACAGGTATAACTTGAAACTTAATGACATCCAATGGTTTGGTAGCTTCTTGAATGACTGCCATGGTTGCATCGGCAAGGAGCTTCACACGATCTTGTGCACTATCAGGAAACAATTGCTTTGCAATAGAGTTAGTTTTACCTAACGGCACCACGCCAAGTGGAACTGTACGAGCAACATTAAAGCCATCTTCTCTTCTCAAAATGCCAGTGACAGCCTGGACAATGAAAAGAGTTTTAGAACAGAGATGCTGGAACTAGATAATAAGAAGAAAAAAATATGTATAAAATTGAAATGATGAGAACACAAACCTCAGAGAGCGTTCCATCACCACCAGCAATAATTATAGCATCAGTTGCTTCTCCAAATTTTTCTGTTATTGATCGAGCTTGACCTTCTTTTGCTGTTATTATTAAATTGACGCTCAACCCTGCAAGGTAAAGTAAGGGTGCGCAATACTGCTCAAATTCTTTCTTGGCTTTCCTGAAAGAACAAAGCGACAATAAAGGAGAGGTATTCAGTAATAGTAAAGGAGAGACACATAACAAATTCGACATTACACACCTTTTATTGGCTGCTGGATTGAGTATGACAGTAACTTGTCTTGGCCTTGTATCGACGGGTATAGGAACTTCGCCGTATTGTTTTGCTGCTTCACAATAAGCTCTCATCATCTGCGTACTCCTGTTTTAAACAATAAATGGGGAACATGTTGAACAACAGTCCACTTTCGACCACACCTACAGTCTCATGTGAGTTAAATCAAACGTCCAAGCTTTAGAATGCTAGTCAAAACAACTTACTCATAGGACGTAATGCCAGACTTAATTCCGTAAACCAGTGCAACTGTGCCAACAACAGTCTTCTTCCAGTTATTTCTCAAAACTCGCACAACTTTCACAATCTTGGACATTATGACTAAGATTTCGAATAAATAATTATAATGTTTCGGACACTGAGATTAAAATGACTGAGTGAAAGATAAGGTCTGGCTTTTCAAATAAAATGATAATCAGACACGTTCAGTACGATCTCATGTCACGATTTTAACCAAGGTGTGAACAATAAAATAACCTACGCAAGTAGTTCCGATGTAAACAAGCAGACGCCTCAGTTAATACACGCCGCATGTCTTGCCAACCCACAGACGCGGGCTCAAGAACTACTATAGCTCCACGAGGAATGAAACGGAAGAGTCAATTGTTAAGAAGGATACAGCAATGAAGTTTATCACTGTAATGCATTTAAAAAGAAGTGCATCGAAATGGATTCGAATTATTGTGAGTTACTGAGTTAATTATTTTGTTCAGTGGCTTCTGAAAGGCGGCAGCTCTGATATCATATGAAAAATTTTCTGCCCACTACACCTGGCTAGGAGGACTCTCGCCACCACCCTGGCGGGGGGGGAGGGGGGGGGGGGGGGGGGGGGGGGGGAGGGAGGCTTCCGAGGCAGGGTGGGGAACTGGAGGGGCGAGCTCACTTGCCTTGGGGCAGACCAACCAGCAGAAGGTTGTGTTGGGTTAAAATTGTTTCTTTAATTTTTAGGATAGCTGTGTTATTAATGTTTTGGAGAGAATGCTTCGACGTTTAGTGCTCACGGCATTTCGTCCTGCTGGCTGCTCCAGTAAAGTAGCACGATTTAGCTCATTTAGTGAAGAAAATCTTGAAGAAGGTTAGTGAGAAAGGTTATGAACATAGTATGGGCAAGCAGTTTTACCTCAGTTTGCATTTCTTACGCTATCCTATACTGTTTTCTCGTGACATCTTAATTTCGTATTGTATTTAATGCGGATTTGTGCTATCCATGCACTGTACTACAAATTTTGTGCTTTTTATAGATGCCATTTGAGAGTTTGTTTCATCCATCATTCTGCACCTAGCATGAGTAAAACTCATCAACATACATTAATGTTGTCATTATTTATGCTTTGCAGTTCGCCAGCCTCCTCCATACGGCTATGACGTACCCATTATTGTCTCACGCAAGCTTGAATTTCCAACCAAAGATGGAAGATCGAGGAAAGCTTGGGTTGAAAACTTAGACACAATTTCAGAGAAGAAGCTAGGCATTGTTGATCTCCATCCTGAGATCTTTGCTATTCCACCTCGAATAGATATGATTTGGGCCAATTTAAGATGGCAGAGTTTGTATAAAAAAGTGGTAAGCGTCTAACTTGCAAATTATTGTTAATGTATAATTTCGTGCTGACAACCATCTCTCTGTGAAATCAACTATAACAGGCCTTTCGATTGAAGCTTGAACCAGCCAGAAGTCAAATAAAAAAATTAAGAAGATGAGCAAGCTTTTGACTTAAATCTTGGCAGGAGTTACTGAGAACCAATAGTGTGCTCATCTTCTTAATTTCTTTATTTTGCTTGCATGGAGTCCAAGCTGCACTGGAATGGTCTTTTCACATAACAGTCATTCTTTGTCTTGTGTACTGAATTAGAACAGCATGCAGTATTTTAAAATCGTTTCCTAAGTTGTTCTCTTCTACATAGTTAATCAGTTCACGAGGCACGACATGATCTAAAATGTCATATTTTTCAGAGCTTTACACATGTTAACAATCGAGCAGAAATGCGTGGAGGTGGTCGAAAACCATGGCAGCAGAAAGGTTTGGGTAAGGCTCGCCATGGCAGCATTAGATCTCCTATTTGGATTAATGGCGGTGTTGCACATGGTCCTCGTGCCCCCACATCATACTTTTATATGTTGCCAATACATACTCGTCTTTATGGATTAAGGTCTATGTTTTCTGTAAAACTTGCTCAGGTAAGATTTCAATTTCATTTTTTTTTTTAAATAATTTGTTTTTAAAATACTGAAATTTTAATTTAATTACTGTACATTTTATTTCAGGATGATTTACACATTGTAAATGCACTCGATTTACCTACCAATGAACAGTCGTACCTAGAGGAGCTTGCTGAAGAACGCCAATGGGGTCCATCCATCCTATTTGTTGACGAGTAAGTTTATATATAACAATAGCTTTTGAAGTGAAGACCCAATAGCTTCAGGTTGTGTGCTTGTATTCGAAATGTCAAAAAGATGTTCTGTCTAACTAATTAGCCAATCAACTTGTTTGTTTCAGTACTGACGTTGCCCCAGAAAATATAGCAGTTGCCACTGACCAAATCAAACATATGAATATAATGCCTGTGTATGGTAAGTTAAAATTTTGGGGTTTTAGTTGGCACGTTTATGATTACGAGATAAATGAATGGCAGAATAGTGTAAATGTCTTATTATTCTATTTTTGAACAAATTCAACATAGTTCTTACAATATTGTGATATGACTCAGATTTTGTTTATTTTGGTTTCACAGGCTTGAATGTGCATAGTATGCTGAAACATGATACACTGGTTCTCACCCTTGCTGCTGTGGAAAAGATAGAGCAACAAATGTTGTTTTTCATTCATAGATCTGACAGGAAGAAGCTTAATGAAAAATTTGAAATGAGTCAAGTGTGAGGCTATTTAATGCTTGATTTTTTGTGAGCTCTTGCTGCTGATCTATCTGTAAACCTTATTCTGTTCATTAAATTTGTTGATAGTATATGACAATTAAAATTCTTTTCTTATACTTTATTTTTATTGTAATCCTTGTGAGTACAAACTGTATGATCAGAAGTCAGCTTATTTACAATTTTTGGACTATCAAATAGTTATCTGAACAGTTGAAAGAAATGATATCTCATAGTTCATTTGGAATAAAGACAAAACACTGAGTAAATGCAATCGAAGACATTGTTTTCACAGTGTGCCTGCAAGTAGGCAACCCAGCTGCCAGCTGTGTCATGAGGGCTGCCGAATCGGGAGGCGTTAGTTTATTATTTTCTGAATGATTGTCATGTGATGAAACAGGCATTGATTCTTGTGGAAAGTATTTCCAAGATGTACCAAAGAAAAGAACGGATTAACAATTAATTTAATCCAATTTTAAAATATCAAATAACTTGACCAGTGATAATTTTAGTTCTTCCACTAAACGCATTCTGATATTCTTCCTAAAGAAAATCTAATTTAATGTTATGCTTAAGCAAAAAACTAGAAATAAAAAATAATAAGTCCCTCTGCCCATTAAATTTTGCATTTCGGGGCCGTTGCCGTTGTTTTTCCCCCGCGTTGGGCAGGTAGGTAAAGGCGGCGTGGAAATGGGTGGGGCTGCGACCAGCCAGGTGAGGCGGGGCGTGGCGGCGCGAGGCTTGGCGGGGCGGAGAGCCGAAGACTACTCGTCAGAGGGGAGAGGAGGAGGCGGGAGCCGGGGGCCGGGCCAGGCAGGCGCGCCAAGCCAACAGCCAGCCAGCCAGTGCCAGTGCTAGTCCAGTCGCGACGAGGTGAGGTGAGGAGTCCCGAGTGCTACCTGCCGTCCAGTCCCGTCCGGTTGCTGTTTGTGTTGCCGTGTCGTTCCGTGGCGACCAGGTGAACTCAGGTGTGCCGAGCCGAGCGGAGCAGGCCGAGCGCTCGCTCGCAGCAGGTCGCCGCACCGCGTCGCACCGCGCCCATGTCGCGCTGAGGGAAGGGAAGGATCCAAGTAGCGCCTGGCCCGCGGAGCCAGCCGAGCCATGCGTGGAGTGTGCATCAAGACAAGTGCAGTGTTGTAGTGTGAAGTGATGGACAAGATGGAGATGAGGACGTTGATGGTGCTGATTTGCTGGGTGGGCGCGGCCCGTGCTCAAGGGGGTTGGGGCTACAACCCCAACCCAGCCCCGCCGCCCCCGCCGGACTGGCGACGTGACCCTTGGGTGCCGCCTCCGGCGCCGCCCCCTTCCTGGCAGCCCACCCCCGAGCCGGTGGACGTGGTCCCCACGCCTTCGCCGCCCCCACCATGGGCACCTCCAGACGTGAACGTGGTGCCGCACGGCGCAGGGGACGTGTGGCGGCCGGACCTGCCAGCCCCGGACCCCGCGCGCCCCATGGGCCCCCCTGGCCCACCCCTCGGCCCACCCCTCGGCCCACCCCTCGGTCCGCCCCCTGGCCCACACCTTGGGCCACCTGTGGACCCACCACTGCCTCCAATCCGCGACCCGGGTCGCGAGCCCACCGAGTTCCCCGGCGGGGTGATCGCCAACCGCCAGCAGGTGCTGGAGCGCGGCCGGAGCCCGTACCTGATCCGGGAGGACCTGGTCATCGACAAGACGGGCGAGCTCATCATAGAGCCCGGCGTGGAGCTGCGCTTCGCTCCCATGGCGGGGCTCACCGTGAGGGGCGTGCTCACCGCCAGGGTGAGTAACATGCCGTATTGATAAGAACGCGATGTTTAAGTTTAAGTTTATCCAGCCGACCACATGCGTGACGATGTCGGGACCCAGGGAACACAAGGTGGTCAACTTAACGTCAGCATGATCTCCGCGCCCCGGGGGGGGGGGGGGGGGGGGGGGGGGCATCTTGACGTCCCGGTGACCAGCTTGTTACCGCACGCACCTCCGCACCGGTGCGCGTCAGCTATTGCTGAGCGTCAAAGTCCCGAAAGCAATGACCGATTATCAAATCGACTACGTAAATTGTAAATTTGCTTCGGAACGAACGACATCGCTCCAATCGCCAACTTCTCACGGGGAATCCTCCCTCTGGCCAAGTGCTCGGGCGGCCCGTCACGCAATGACAGCTGTCAACATTTGTCAACTCTTTGGTCGCGGCCGTTGACGCCGCATTCCTGCGACGCCGCGGCGTCGGAACGAAAAAGAAGGCGCTTTGTGGAGACGGTCGGCAAACCCGACCAACGCAACCCAACCCATCCCAAGACATACCAGGGCTACGCCATGCGAGGGACGTCGCGTGGTTGTAAAATAATACATACCCGCGTTGGGAGCCACACGAGTCAGGCCGAGGTGGAAACAGGTCTCAGGCTGGCGTGAGGGGAGGGGAGGGGAGGGGGGGGGGGGGGGGGGGGGGGGGGGGGGGGGGGGGGGGGGGGGGGAGGGGAGGGTAATGACTGCCCCCTATCATATCCTATCCTTACACAGTAGTTTCAGTCTTTCTTTTTAGCTGTGGTAGGAAACTTCAGAATGAGAGCTGCTAGGGCCAGGTGTTGAATTCTTCACTTCGCTTTGAATCAGATTTTTTTGGGGGAAAGGTGGGGTAAGGGAGTGGGGAGCGTAGCCTACGGCCCCAAAATACACACTCTAAATGTCTTGCAACTTTTTGGTCCAGACTTAGTAACGCATTTTACATATGACTGCAGTTACAATTTGTCAAAAATTGCGTGATGAAGTAATAACGAAATTTGAACTAATTCTAGTTATGTGTAAAAATGTTACTATGTCCGAACAAAAACGTACGTTTCTAGTCATTTAAAGTGCAGTCAATGATTTTGGAGTTAGAGAGAGAGAGGAAGACCCCAGTCTTCAATAGCAGTGTACAAAGAACTCATGTTCAGAGTGCACCTTGCAGCCATGCACATTCTCCTGACCTGAGCCAGTGCTCAGTATTCCTTGTGTTTTATTTACCTTACGGTCACGCCCACCCCCCTCCACCCCCCTCCACCATCCTCCCCCACCTCTCACCTTAGCAGCCACGGCGTTCGGCTCCAGCCACACGTGACTAATCCAGTAGCTCTTGGTGGCCTGCCGTGCCCTGGCCCACTATAATCTCAGATACGACCACTTCTGGCCGGAGCGGAGCACTGAGGGCGCATTCCAATGCCTACTCTGACAGACCTGGAGCCTATGGTCACCTGCCACCCCCACCCCCACCCCCGCGCCCACAAATCCGTGGGCCTTTTATTCCCCACACGGAACGGTTCTATTCAACAGCCGTTTGCTCAGATGCCTTGTGTTGGGGATGGTAGGGCGACTGTTTTGATTTCACTCTTTAGGCCATCTTCTCCCGTGAGAACTCGCTCAGCGCGCGTTAGTGTTGAGACTGGTTCAGAGGTGTTTCTCGTCCCGGTACACCCTATGACGTCACCACATTATGGCTGGAAGGGTAGGGAGCATGGAGAATAAACGCCCAGAACGAGATCTCCTGCTTCTGACTTTCCAGATGTTGTAGGATATCAACCGTAGGAATACCGCATCTGTCATTCCCTTAAATAAGGGAATATTCCCTTACTTCACTCTTATTTTCCTATTTTCCTTTGTCCTACTATGAACAAAAAAGCAACCTTCATAGCTAAGAACAACTCAAGTTGGTCGTATTACTGTGACAAAATTTGTTCATAATAAAGTCAGTTTTGTTCAGAATATGAACTCGTTTTTTCGTACGTTATGACAGAGGCTTCATAGTAAGAGATTAAGAATCCATTTTCTTTTCGCTTACTAAGCCTGAACATCAGTCGTTAAGGAGGGGGAGGTGGGGGTGGTGGGATATGCATCGCGATGGAAACGCACGCAGGTGCATTACCCTTTCCTGTCGACTGTATCACTCGTGCCGCTCGGTACAGTATTGCCTGCCCCGCTCCTTTTCTCTTCCTCTGTCTGCTCTCTTTTTTTCCTTGCCTTATCAGACCACTAGCCCCGCCACGCCCCGCCCCGCCCCGCCCCGCCCCGCCCCGCCCCGCCCCGCCCCGCCCCGCCACGCTCTCATGCGTCCCGGGCGGGCGTGGCGTCGCGACGCCATGGCGACGCCTCGCCGAGGGAAGGGCAGCCACTCAGCCTTTGGCAGGGAGTGTCGACCAAACAGTGAAAGTCCCCCGACCCCGCCCCTCTCCTCCCCCTTCCCTTCAATTGACAGATATTTTTTTTCCGTCCTTATCAAGGCGAGCACGCTCCACTTGGGATCGGTTGGCATGCCCTCTCGGCGAGAGTGCGAGAGAGACAGGTGGGAGGGATGGGATCCCCGCCCTGGCGCATCTCTTTCGCACTTGCATGGACTCCATAAGACTCCATCTCACTCGCGTGTTCCTCCGCCAGTCCGTCTCTCTCGCACTTCACTGCGAGAAAAAAGTTGTAAAACAAAAGAAATTTTCCAACAGATTCTTCGTAAATTTACAACACTTGTTCTGAGGGAATATTGACAAAAATTCTATGCAAT
>CABIKL010001980.1:0-13673 GCA_902196195.1 Aptinothrips rufus
ACAATTTCGTAAAAATTGTGTGGTTAAGAAGTACAAAATTGTTACTACTTCTAGTTATGTTTAAAATTGTTACTAAGCCCCGACTAAGTCCGCACAAAAAAAAAATGACTAGACATTTAGTGTGCATAACGTGGCATGGCGTGCTGAGACCCTGTGACCTTTGTGAACGGTATACCTACGTCAGAAGTCGAGCTTCCCCGCTTCACGACTCACGAGATCGGGGAGTGGGCGTGGTGGGCCGTGGCAGGGTGCGGTGGGGCGTGGCACGGAGCGGCGGCGTGTGGTGGGGTTTGAATCAATCTTGTGTTTCCGTTTGCATACGTCAATGTAGTTATCACGCTTGTAATGATGAGGAATTTCATCCACGATCGTAGTGAAGTCGCACCCGCGCCTTGTTTCGTCGAGCTGCCTCTGTGAACAGACTGTGGCAACAACATAAACATGAGCTTGGCTGTCACATCACAACAACAATAACAACGACTCGAAGGGGCGCCAAGCTGGCGGTGGCTGCTTCGTCTGTATGGAGGCGCCCACCGCTGCGCCATGCCGCCGCCCCACTGCGGGGGTGTTGGGGTGGGGGTAAGCGGAGGGGGTGGGTGGATTGTCTGCGCGGCCAGGAGTCCAGGCGCCAGCGAATCGGGGACGGGCGCCAGCGAGATAGGAACGGAAGCGACAGACAACGGAATCGTGCTACTTGATATTTTTGAGGGCACAAAACTTTTGCCGCCGCTAGTTGTGTGTTAGCACTGTTCATTATATGAAGAGAGTGCTTTCCAGTCGGGTTCAATGTCTGACTGCACAGCAAGTTTTATTGCTGTCTCCATCGAGTCCAAGGACTGACTCCAGCGGGTTTCTTTTGTTTTTCTATCTGCCTCGTGTATCGTCTCAAGGCTGTGGTTATGTAAGCGGGAGTAGTGTAATGTGACCTGTATCCTATCACTACCCCTGTACTGCCAGACCCGCCCCCGCACCCCGTCTTCCAGGCCGCCTCATCCTCGGGAGTGACCGCACCTGCTCCCAACTTAGCCTTTGAACAGACTATAGCAATTAATTAGAAGCTGCCCCGCCATAGCCCTTCCCTTGTGATCGGAGCGGAGCAGAGCGTATCCCGGCTTATTGGGTCCTAGCGGCGCGGACTGCGTCCCTGCAGCCCCGCCAGGCCCCTGAGCCTGCTCCGGACACTCCCCGCCCCGCCCCGCCCCGCCCCGCCCCGCCCCGCCCCGCCCCGCCGCACCACACACCGGCCTGCTCTTGATAGCCTTCTTGTTTTCCTGTGGAAATGCGCTGCTGCTCGGGATCCTGGCCAGGTGAAGTGGACGCAGACCTCGGGGCCTGTTAACCCACGATAAGATCCTAATTTTATCAGGAAATAAAATTTAATAAAAAGTGGTAATAATTGTTTCGTAATTAGTTATTTAAGTACCCCTTTTCCTTATCAAATGTTGTAGGAGATTTTTTTTGTTATTTTGTTGTCGTCCCTGGCTTGCTTTTCAACTTGACTTGGCGTCTGTTGCAGGATGGAAGAGGCCCTACGATGCATGCTACAATACAAGACAAGATGCTCGCAACTGAAGCAGGATAAGGCCGCTATCTCTGCGGCGTGTGAGGTGAGTAGAATATCACACCCTTGTGTTCACAACACAACAGAGCACGCTGCCGCTGCCGCTGCTGCTCGTAAAGCTGATGCTGCTGCTTCTGCTGCTCTCTCTGTAACTCTCATTCGCGGCCGACAAGGCCGACAGCTTGTTTGATCCTTTGTGGGGCGAAAATACGTCCCGTGAGCTTACAGACAACATGGTCCATGGTCCATGGAGGTGATTTTGAGACCTATTCTAAAACGAGTTTTGAAGCTTCCTGATCATTTTGCAACAGGTCTCAAAATCAACACAAAAATAATTTTTACCGGTTTTACTTTTTATTTACCCTTTGTTTCTTGGTTGAGTTGCCCCAGATTCTGGGTTTTGGTTTTTTCTGTGTGGGGGCGAAACACTGTTGATAGTTAAGTTTCGAGGCGAGGAGGGCTATCGGGCCAGTTGTTGTTGCTGGGCGCTACTTCCCAGAGTATGAAGGGGGTCACCCCACGGCTGGCGGCTATCGATCCTGCCGTATCCCTCTTGACTGCCGCTTGCCGTCGAGACAACAAGGGCTCATCAGATGTTGTTGTTGGTAGCAGCTATGAACCTTGCAGTACTCGGTATCTGGTATTGTACTGCTCCCGCGACTGCTCCTATAGCTGAGTTCGGTCGACGAGCGCGCCGCACAGCCCCAGTAACAACCCACCACGCCCCACCACGTCCCGCCCCACCCCACCAGGCCCAGCCCAGCCCACCCCCGCCCCGCCCCACTACAACGCGTGGTCCCAGCGCGATGATATCCAAACACGTGATGGACTAATTTAGGTGCTAGCGTTGCCACCCTCCTTATGTGTGCCACCAGCCACTCGCCCCCTCTCTGTCTGTCTCTTTGTTTGTCTATCTTCCTGTTTCTCTTTGTGTCTGTCCGTCTGTCCTGTCTTCATGTCGTGGTTTTTCCACCCGTCTGCTGTGTGCTATTCACTCATCTTTGCAAATAGTGCGCTTATGAAGATAGTAAACGTTCGGAAGCGTCGCTGATTGTGTAGATTCTTTAGGTGTTTTTGCCGGCGTCTCCGCGCACTGCATCTCTGCCGTGGTGCCTGACTAAGACTCAGAAAGTGGTTCTTTAGCTTTCATGCGGTTCACGCCGGTTCAAAACCACCCCCGGCGAGGTGATTTCGTTTCGTCCCTAGCTTTACTCTGCTCTCCGTCGCCCCCACCCCCCACCCCCTTTTCCCTATTCATTTCGTAGAGTGTAGGCCCGTCCGGGCTGCTAAGCAGAGCAGAGCAGAGACAAACGGCGCGGATACTGCGTGCGCATATGTATATATATCTTACCATTCTGCTGAAACAGGCACGGTGTGGTACTGGGGCGAGGCGGGGCGAGGCGGGACGTGGCGGGGCGTGGCGGGGCGTGGCGGGGCCTCTGCTGGTGCCACGTGGCGCGAATAGCCACAGGGAGCAGCACGGTCAGGTTCCCCCCCCTCCCCTCCCCCCTATTCCTCGCCCCTCTGCGGGCCGCCCCGACGAGACAGTCAGAGCACGAGTTGTCAATGTTTTCAAAGTGTGTCGAAAGTATCGGAATCTTTCCGGATTCCTTTCCAGTCGCCTAGTTCTCGATATTGATGTGGGACTGGATGTTCATGAGGTGTTCGTTGGGATACCGCTCTGGGTCCAGAGGATTTGTCATGAAGTTGGTTACTCCTTACTCGTCCTTTTTATCCACCCCTCCCCGCTATCCCCCTTCTCGTCCCTCCCCTGTACGTACTTTCTTTGTGTTCTCATCCGAGGGCAGCTCAGCCCTTTTGCGGCGACCGCATTTTATATGAGAATGGGGTTTCTTGGTTCGACTCCCCCTGAGTGCCGTTCACTTTTCGGTTCCGTTTTGTCGACCTTTGCAGTAGTTCCGTTCGCGGTCGTAACGGGCGCAGGCGCCGCTTACCGGTCCTTCATATCTCCAGGCCGGCATCTCATTAAAACGCGTGCTGATCGATCATTTTCTCATACTGGCGCGGAGCGGGTGGACGTGGGAAATGGCCTGCAGCTTGATTGGGACCGATCGAGGCAGCAGATTGGGAGAATAGCGCTCTTTGTCTCTTTCTGGGGGGCGGAGTGGGGTTGTGGGTGGGAGGCCGTTGCTAGCCCTATCCCGCCACGCCACGCCACGCCACGCCACGCCGAGCGAAGCACGGCACTTGCACGGCCGTGCTCAGGCGCGAGTCCATAAATCCCGGTTTATCAGAGCTCATGATATGAACATTCTCGTTCCACTCTTTTATTTTTAGTCGCCGAGTAACACCGCACCTCGGACCGGGCCAGCTGAAGGACCTGCCGCCGGGGAAATGCATCAACGACAGGGCGGGGCGTACGGAGAGGAAGAAGGGAAGGGGGGGGGGGGGAGACAGATCTCCGGAGAGCAGAAACAACTCCGCAGTGGACACAATTAACACGGGTGACAGCGTCAGGCGTCAGCCTAGCAGCGCGGGCGGGTCGTGCGAGAGTAGTGCTGTGAGGGACGGGGGAGGGGAGGGGGGGGGGGGAGCGATGTGATTGTGGGGCTGGCACCTCTGCCCGAGCCTCGGCCGGGTTGACCTCTTCCCTGCTCGCTGATGAATTGCCCCCACCGTTGACTCGGGCAGCGGCCTCGCAGCGGCGGGACTGACATGATTTCTAGGGGGCCGTACACAAACTACGGGGTGCAATGTAGGGGAGGGGAGTGTTAGCCCAAAAACCACGGCCCTATGCTTTAACAGGGGGAAGGTCGGCAAAATAGCACCACGAAGGGGGAGGGGAGTGTCCAGGTTGGCCACGTGGTTTGTGTGCGTCCCCTAGCGACGCTCCAGACTGAAGGTCGCCCCCGACAGACTGTCTCCAATTGATCCGCCGCCCACTTAAGAAAAGAACACCCTTTTGAGGAGCACGTCCCGAGAAATGGGGGAAAACTATAACACCAGTTTCGGAATTTTTAGGGGTCATTTTGAAAGCTAATTCGAAATGATCAGAACACCTTAAAATGCATTACTACGTTTCTCTCAAAACGAGCCCCTAAAATTTTGAAATTGGTTTATTGTGTTACTTCACCCCTGTTTCTCGGCGGGAAGGGCTCTCCAAATCTGGTATGTTCTTTTTGCAGTGCCTCTTCCCGTCATACTGAAAGCAGTTTAAGTCTTTTGCACCTTCCCAGCCCATCATTCTTTACGGCAGCTGTCTTTAGACCTGCCGCGGAAATATAAGCTCTGTGAATTTGATACAATGGATGTTCTCCTGAACAATTTTTCTGGTTGAATTTTGTTTCGCTAATGAAAGGGTGGGTAAGTCGCGCATGTCGTACATAAAATAAAAACATTGTGGGCGTGCCCCTTTCTGCGCCAGGAACGCCCCCCCCCCCCCCCCCCCCCCCCCCCCCCCCCCCCCCGCCCCCCCCCCCCCCCCCCCCCCGCCCCAAAGGTCCGCCCCCTCCCCCCTCCCCCTCCCACGACCCCATGGGACTCAGCGCCAGTGCGTGCGACTTGTCACCAGAGAAACATTGGTATTCACCGCAGAGCAGAGCGTGGCTCGCTCTTGCCTGGTGACCGCTGCACTCCCAGCCACGCCACGCCACGCCACGCCGCGTTTTGACACTTTCGCCCCACTTTCCGTTTCATTTCGTGGAATTGCTCTGGGTGAGTGTAGTGAGTAACGGTCGGTAGGCGGGCGGGGCGCCCTGCTACCCTACTGCACAGAAAAACCGAACACCAAATTCTGGGGCATTCTTACCCAGAAACGATCGTGAAAATATAATGTTGAAGGTCATTGTGAGACCTTGTTCAAAACGCGTTTCTGAGATTCCTTGTAATTTCGTAATTGTAGGAATAAGATTACTTCAGGCGCAGTGGTCACAATGTAGTGGTATAGCGCGCTACATCTCGTAATACTCTCAAGACCCACGCTTCGACTAGTATATTATTATTTCTCCTCGGAACATTTTCATGATTCATAGTTTTTATCCGGGGAAATGAGGCGCCATCAACGCAAACGGACGAGCCGGCCTTGCCCAGGCCTTGCCGCTCCGGGGCGGGGTGTGTCGCTAAAAAGTGGGTCAGTCGATTGCAAGCGGACTCGGGACGGACGCGACGCGACGCGACGGGACGAACCCAAACAGACGTTCGCTCCGCTAAATTAATGTGCGCCCCGCGAACAATGCCAGCTGTGTGGTCTATCTTCACGTCTATGTTTGGTTTTGCTCTGCGACTGTTTGGTGCTGGTAACCAAAGGGGTCTGCAACTCCTGAAAATCCCGTACGAGGAATGTATTCCATATGCCATGTGGACCTTGTTAACATATAGTGGAATATAAGTAGAATGTTATGTTGTGGAAGACCATGGAATATATAGTGGAATACTTTCTGTATGTACGAGGAATATTATGGCGATTTGCGGACCCCTCGCGGTCTGCAACTCCCGAAAATTCCTTACGAGGAACAGAAACATATTCCATCTATGTTCCATGTGGGATACGTCGCAGTAGTGGAATATGCATGGAATATGTATGCCATATAGCCTATGTAGTGGAGCACCGTAGAATAAGGATGGAATATACTGGAATACTCTCTGTGCGTAGACGAGGGATATGGCGAGGCGAGCTGTGTCTGTTAGGGGGCGTCCATAAATTACGTAAGACAAAATTGACCGCTTTTTGACCCCCTCCCTCCCCCTCGTACCACCTTGCTTTTTGTATAGGGCCATAAGATAGGCGTAGACCCCCTCCCCCCCTAAGAGCCCTACGTAATTTATGGACAGCCCCTTAACACTCTTTCCATCTGTTTGCAGGCACGCGTCCAGCAGTTCCAGACGACCATAAGCAAGCTAAGCCAGGAGAACGAGGCGCTGAAGAAGCAAGTCAAGAGCCTAGAGGCACAGGTGAGCTAACTCGTTGTCGCACTCGCTCACAGCGCAGGCCTCATCGCTCTGTCTCACTCTATCCTCTCCGCCACTGCTCACTGACTGAGTCCCAGCAGGCGCCGATACCGTCCCGCCGCGCACTTCTGTTGGGCACGTTGCCTACCCTGTGGTCCACAGGCGCACAGCCCTGGCGCCCAGGCAAGGCCAGGCCAGCGTTGGAACTTTCAGTGACGTTGCGGTCGCGGAAGTGTTGCCGATCGAACATTTTGGAAAATTCTACAGCCGAATCCTGCTTACCACGTAACATCTATCTAGGTGATAGGGCCGTGTCTAGCAATTTGGAAAACCTGCAAATATCGGAGAAATTTTTGGCCCAGGAAAAGTCAGAGAATTAGGAACCTGTGCAAATTGTGACATTTTCCTGGAAAAATATAGAACAGCGTGTGTAAAAAACAAGTAATAATTAATGCATTTTGCTATTGTTCGCTACTTTCCCTTAATTTTTTGCCTGGAAATAAAATATACCAACGTCTTACTATAGTTACCACATGTAAAATTTGATTTACATAGTGTCTAAACTCCCTCCAAATGCGTTAAATTAGTTTTAAAACGTCAGTGGAAATTGGCTAAAACGCTCTGGAAGACGATCGGGAAACATCAGAGAATTTTCGAGGGTAGTTCGCAAGAAACCCTGATGACGCTTGTTGCGTTGTTTGTAAGACGTTTTCACAGGACTTGAAAACACCCGGTCGCGCGTTCGGATCTCCATACTGGCATTTCATTTTTATTCTGTGTGGGGCAGGGAGGTGGCGCGGTCCAGCAGGCGCTCCTGGAGAGGCTCCGGGTACTGGAGTCTGACAATCGGCTGCTGTCCTCCGACGCCGAGCAGCAGCGGAGGCAATACGAGAGCTGTCTCGACGATGTGGCCAACCAGGTGGTGCGGGCTCTTCTGTCACAAAAGGTGCGTCCGCTCCTTCCTGTTTGTTTTCGGAAACCGTCTTTATATTTTATTAAAAAAAAGTTTCGAAGGACGTAAAATTGTGTTAAGACTTCAAACTTACTCATAAGCTTGTTCTATTTTCTTTCAGGGCCTTCGCGAGGAGATCTGTGCTTTGCAGCAGCGCATCCGAGAGTTGGAAACTCAAAACCGTGCGCTCACCACTCTGCTGGTCCAGCAGCTGCAGCAGCAGCACCAGGTGCGTGATCCCGAGCAGCTGCAGCTGCTGCTGCAGCAGCCAATCCAAAGCGGCTCCTACTCGGCCCTGTTCTAACTGAATTTTTTTAAAGACAAACTGCCTCTATATGAATGAAATTATAAAACTTCGGACCTTTAAAAGTGTATGTTGAAGTATCTCAACGGAGTGTTGTTTGCCTGCAGGACGCGAAGCTCGACGCGAAGCTCGACGCGAAGCTCGACGCGAAGCTCGACGCGAAGCATCTTGCAGCGGGGGAGGTGAGCCTCGACGCCTCGCCGGTCCGGGACGTCGCTGAGGACATGGTGACATTGTCGAAGCCGCGGCTGAGGAGGCCCGCCGGCCGCCACAAGCCGGCCCCCGCCTGCACACCGCAGCACGCCGACGACCCCGCTGCGGCCGTCCTCGCCGCTGTCGCCAACATCGACCCGGCGCTGTGGCTGCTGGTAAGCAGCCGTTCACAAACTACGTGACCGATTTCAGGGGGGAGGGGGGTTAGACCCTACTTTTCTTACTAAATTGAGGAACTTTTCGGAATGCTTGCAAGATTTGTGGACGTTTTAAAAAGCCGCTGTCTTTTTCATATTTCAGATTCAGCGCCCGCAGTCCCTGAACCTGGCTCCCTCCTTGGAGGGCGCCCAGGAGGCTGCAGCCGCCACACCTCTGCAGTCGCAGGGGCGGGACCAGGAGGGGAGGGAGGATGTAGAGGAGTCGACTGATCTCTGCTGGCAGCCGGAACGGGCGTTGTCCGCGTCAGGTACGTTCGCTTGCTGTATCCAGATAGTCATTGCCTGAAACTGAATGCACTGTTGATTGACAAACCCAAAACTCTGAAACAACACACTAAATTGTAAGTATCCTTTTTCTCCATAACTTCAGGGACAGTTCAATTGTGATTAAAGGAGATGTGTGCTAAATTATACTTTCTTGTCGACTATTTTGTGTCTTACTTTAATCTTAAATTTCTATATAAAATTGTGATTTGGGTACGTGTGCATATATAACTAATCACAATTTTTTGCATAAGAGTCCAGACAAAACTTGTCCGTAACTATGCACGAATTTGTCTACAATCTGGCACAGAAAAGTACCTCACTAAAAATTTGGAGAAAATTGGGGTGAGATACAAACAATTTTGTGTTATGCATGTTTACAGACATGATTATTAAAGCACAAAATTGTCCCTCTCTATCTAGCGTAAAAATGTCAACTCAGCCCAAACGATAATTGTTTTTAATTCTGAGCCGTCATTTTGACATTAGTTTGATATGTTCCCAAAAGGAGTTTCGTAGCTCTCACAGTGAGGTCACCTCAAACATATTTTTTCGCCTTGATTTCTGAATTAGATTATCCGGAATGTAAGTTTTGTTTCCTCTGAATGTTTTCTGTGTTGCGGTTGGACGGTGTTTACATCGTGTCTTGCTCCCCTTGCAGATGAGAGCGCGGCGGAGGCGGTGCAGGGGACCGCGGTGGTGGCGCTGGCCGCGGTGGAGGACGAGGGAAGCTCGAGCCCGGAGAGCAGCCCGGAGAGCGGCAACAGGGACGAGGGCTACTCGACCATGTCCAGCGACGTCCAGGGGGAGCCATCCGTGAGACTGAGCGAGCCGCCAGCCTCGCTGCCGGGGCCCGAGCTGGAAGACGTGAAGGAGGAGGCGGAGCAGGTGCAGCAGGTGTCCGAGCAGGTGACCCCCACGGGGCCGGGCAGGCCGACGGGCAGGCCCGCGTGCAGGACGGCGTGCAGGACGTCGGGCAGGTCCGGGAGGCAGAGGATGCTGCTGCTGGACCTGCAGGCGATACGTCACAGCTTCCCGCCCGCCAAGGAGCTGCTGCAGTACCAGCACGCGATGCGCAGCCTCTCCGACTCGCACCTGTACCTGCGCCTGCTGGCCCACCACCCGCACTCATTCGCGTCCACGCCCGCGTCCTGCCCCGCCGCGCCGGCGCCTGTGCTGCTCGCCGACCTAGCCGAGGCGACGGGCAAGCACCCACTCCGGAGGGCGCGCGCCACGGCCAGCCTGCTGCCGGGCCAGGGCGAGCGGGGCGCGTCGTGCCGGGAGGAGGACGACGAGGACCGCCTGTCCGGAGACACCTGGAGCGCTGACCTGGTAGTGGACTGGTGGGACTCGGACTACGTGCAGCACTGGCTCCGGCTCGACGAGACACGCTCGGCTCTGCAGCAGCAGCACCGCGAGGCGCTCGAGCTGGAGTACGACCAGGCCGAGATGGAGGACTGGAGCATGTCGCTCTCCTCCGAGGACCTCTCGTGGCGGAGGGTCTCCATGGCGCCGCCCCTCGAGTCCTTCACCACTGCTCACCCCCAGCTGCCGAGCATACAGGTAGGCTACCATCTTTCGTCCTTGTTTCAGTCGGAATTAGACTCGTTCACTCTTGTCGATACTGTAGGGCAATGTCCTGCTCGCGGCGGACATACTCTTCGCGTGAGAGACTGTAGTTGTGCGTGGGGTATTCCCTCTCGCAACAGCAAAACAACTGACGATCGCGACCTGACGTATTTCGGAAACCAAAACATCGACCTGTGAAAACTTAGTCTTCGTTTAAATAAATCCCAGTTCTTATTTGGGTCTGAGCAAGGTAAGCTAGGAAAAGTGCCTCCATTTCGTCAAAGAAAACACGACACTCGAGGTGGATGCAAGATTTTTTGAAGCTTTTTGGAAGTGCTCAACATTCTGGTACCACATTTCTCATTTTGCTCTTGTAACTTGAAACATTTTGTGTGGCAGTGTTATACGCCGCTTAAAAGACTTGGTTCATGCAGAAATATCGAATCACAGTTGACTCCTGATGAAGTATATTTGTCATTTATAGGTTAGGTTGGCCCTAGATACTGTATGCTCTGTGTCTTTCTTTCTTCGATTTTTCCTCGGACGAAAGGCAAAATGAATTGAAGCTTCATTCTTGCGATCTTTTTCCCCGAGCGAAAATGATTTAAAATTGCTAAATTCTAAATGAACTGTTCGTAACACTTGGTAACAAACTCGGGATGGTATGTCGATTTGTTCTAACCATACTACGGTTTTGTTTTCTGTGCTGAAAAACGAGCGTTACGGTAGTGTCATTCCCTTCGCAGTGAGAAATGCTTTGTCGAAATTACATCGTCTACGTCGATCGATGTGAATTCGACGTCTACTCGACGTGATTTCGTCCTCCAAATCGACGGATTATCGATGTGGACGTCGATTCGATGATCCTCCCACTGTACTAGTAATTCAACCTAACCTAGACAAGCCACATGCTAAAATTTTATCAAATTAATATTGATATTAATTTGATAAAATTTTAGCATGTGCTGATCAGCTATTTGCTGTCTTTTGAGCTCATGTCTGATTGAACACCGTGTTCTTGTCCTCAGGAGAACAATGCTCCGGAGTTGGAGGAGGATGCGAGCGAATGCCTGTGGAACAACGCGAGCTATCTGGAGGCGGGGCTCGGAGCGGTCGGCATGAAGGGTTGCGGGGGCCTGGGGGCGGCGCTGGGGGCCGGGCTGGGGGCCGGCTGGCCGTACGCTTTGCAGGAGGCGGACATGATGTCCAGCCTGGCGGTGAACGCGGCCTCCCCCGGCGGCAGCTGGTCCAGCGCGGGCACCGCCTCCAACACGGCGTCCGACTGCTGCGGCAGCAACGACTGCTGCCTCAACGGCTGCCACGGCGACCACTCCGCGGAGCAGGACGGCGACCAGTCGAAGCGATCCTCCGCCGCTCTCAGCGGCTGCAGCGACGAGAGCGCGGGCCGCGAGGCCGCCGTCGTGGGCACGGACTTCACCCGCGACTTCTACCGCCTCGTCAAGTTCGAGAGCACCAAGAGCCTGGCCTCCAACTCGTCGCGCAACTCGTGCGGACACGCGCACGGCTGCGGGGAGGGGAACATCAACATCAACAATAACAACAACAACAACCTCCCGGCCTCCATGGACCGCGAGCAGGCGCTGCAGAGCGTCCTCAAGTTCATCGCGGAGCAGCAGAAGTACTGCCACTCGCGTGAGGAGCAGGACTCGGCTACCGACGTCAACAGCCGGCCGACATCGTACAACATGGAGGACGAGCCGCGCTCCCTGTCCACCTACAGCGAGGGCTCCGCGGACATGAACGAGCACCCGTCACTACCCCTCGACGACCGGCCCCAGGACCAGCCCCGCGACCAGCCCCTCGACCAGCCCGACGATCAGCCCCCTCATCCGCCCCGCGACCAGCCCCTCCTCGAACAACTCCTCGAAGCAGACGGCGGCAGAATGCTAACTACCGTGGGTGACGACCAGGGGGTGGGAGAAGGCTCGAGGAGTAACATCAACCGCGAGGAGCAGTCCACCCGAGAGGATGACGAGTAAGTACTAGCACGTGTTTGTATACCCTTGGTTCCTTATAAACGAGTTTGGTTTTCTTCGTAATACGAACGACTTTGTTAGCACGTTATGACGGCTGAAATATCCTCGTAGCGTATGGACGATTTGTTCGTGAGGAAAAAAGAGAGTAACTCGGAGTCCTACAGATGTAACTGTTCTCTGCCCACAGCACCTCGGAGGTTGGCGACCTGCTGCCCGCGCTCTGTGTCGAGCTGGGGCCGCTGGGCACGGTGCAGGAGGACGAGGAGCTGGAAGTGATGCACGCCTCGCCCGCTGTGCCCTCCGTCTTGGTGCGGGACGCCAACGATAAGGCCGTCAGCTTCCACGAGCGCGCCTCCTCCAAGGACGTCATTGACGAGCTCAACCGCATGATCCGGAAGGGGGAGGGGGAGGGCGAGGACTTGGCGCCCCCCAGCGTGCAGCGGCAGCCCGGTCAGGCCACCCCAGTCAGGGCCTTCTGCTGTCCGACCGGCTGGGTCCACGTGGAGAGAGACATAGACTTTACTGATCCCAAGGCGAGTAAAAGAAAACACGTGTTGCTGGAGCCAGTATTTGAACCCGCGATAAGTACTTCGGCTCGGTGCGATCGTCTTGAATTGGTCACATTTTGTCTGACGTTGATGTCGTGGGTTCAAATACCATCCGGAACGGTCTTCTCTAAGCGACTGACCTTAAGTTTCGGGTGTTTTAATCGATGGTGCGTTTCCTATGCAGGCTCGGGCCAACCTACTGGACGTAATGCTGGCCTCCAGCGCCAGCTCGGGCTCCATGAGCAGCAGCAGCAGTGAGAGCGGGGGAGAAGACCTGCCGAGAGACTACAGGCACCTACACCGCCTCCATCGCTTCAGACGACACAAGAAAGGTACGAGCATCCGTAATAGAAGCACACAGCTTCACGACCCAAGAGTAAAGGTCTTAGGAAATGAAACTTCAACTTTATCGTGTTGCAGCCTCCGCGTTCAGGGAGCCGTTCAGCGTGCTGCGCTTGCCCTCATCGAACATCAGGCCGTCCATCATAGGTCGCGACGACTTCTTCGTCCGGTACGGAGAGAAGGAGCGCGAGGCCATCTCCAGCTTCGACTTCCTGGACGACATGTCGACGGCGTCCATCAGCGGGGCATCGTCCACCCTCGGCTCGCTGCAGAAGCTCGACACACCGGAGCAGGTTGAGGGGCTCGGCGAGGGGCTCGGCGAGGAGCGGGTGGACGAGGACAGGAGAGTAACGCCAACGCCGGCCGGGCCTGAAGCTGCTGATGATGATGTGGAGCAGCTTTCCCTCAGCGACTCCTGCGGCCGTAGTCTGTCCGGTTCGAGATCTAGTCTCGACGAATCGCGTCTGTGATAGTGTGGTCCATTCGAACATACTTGGTCTGGACTTCTGCAATGAAAACTGACATGTAACGCTTTTCATGCGTTCATATCTCACTGTACTTTGTTTTGATTTCAAAAGCATAGTAAAAGTAATTTTATAATTTTGATAATATATATTAATGACACAATATAGGTTCTTTCTAAATTTAATTTTTTGGTTTGTTTTCTACATTATACCAAAGTGAATTTTAGATCTGAAAGATTTATACAATACTATATGCAGCTTTCAATTTTCTTTTCTGTTTCATTTTTTTTTTTTTTTTTTTTTTTTTTTTTTTTTTTTTTTTTTTTTTTTTTT
>CABIKL010001981.1:0-13671 GCA_902196195.1 Aptinothrips rufus
TCCCCCCCCCCCCCCCCCCCCCACGAGTCATATCTTATGCTCTCACTTATGCCTTACTTCATCGAGCACATTAACTTTAAGACAAAGTGCTCCATTTCAACGCCAAACCAATACATGCATATCAATTTCCGACTCCTGATTTAGTCGCGGGTCGCGGGTTCGAGCACCGGCGGGGCCCAGTGTTTTTTTTACGTGTCCGCCCATTGTGGAACTGATGTTGCGGTGGGCGAGGGCACGTGACTAATTGTCCGCCCCTGGAGAGTCAGTCCAACGGCGCCAGGCGAGGCGAGCAAAAAGCAGACACGTCAAGCCTCTTAAACAAACGGCCCAACTCACCCCGCAGCGCAGATATTTACCCCACAAACCTCTGCAAATGTGGATCTTCCTTCCTACGACCCGTCCTCTGTTTTATTTCAGCCCCCGTTTCCTTTTTTTTTTCTTGCTTTCCACTCTTGTTTTCGGGTGTCGGCCCGGCTGGAGGGAGCCATGTGCCGCGGCTAGGTCACCTGGAAGAGAAGAGACACTGCGGATTAATTGCTGGGACTCAATCGAATCCCATTTGTTGCCTATGCTTTATGTAGTTTGTAAAAACGGTTTATTTTTCTGTGGTACTTGGCCAAAGTAGATAGCTCATTTTTCCAAAATAATTCGCTAAAATTATCATTTTGTCTAACGCCTACACTTTTCTGGAGCTGTGTGAAAAAAAATAAATCCGAAAGGCCGCTGATTGTTGTTTTTGATAAAGTGGTAACGATTGACGTTTGATAGCTTCAAGCTCGTTTCCCTGTGGCGTTCTTCTATATTCGGCATTACTCTGTGTTCGTCGCTGACATCCTTGGGGGTGTTATGTCTCCGCCACGCCTCGCCCCGCCCCGCTAGATCTGGACCTGCCCCTGCCGACGCCGTTCTCTTTTATATTTATCGTCCGCCATCTTTTTTTAAGGGCTGAACGAGCGTTTCCTCCGACCTCGAATCGCCGCCCGCCGCGCGCTTCCGCGTTACAGTAAACAGATAACGTTTGACCGGGCAGCCATGGGGCAGCCGAGCACTGCGACTCACAGCCTCACTGGTCCAGGCTGACTGGTCCGGGCCGGACAGTCTCTGAGCGGCCTGCTGACAAACCTCTCGTGTATACGTCCGTCTTCGGGAGCCTCCCTATTGGAAGGAGTGGGGTTTTAATGGTTACATAGCATTGCTTAGTATAATATGTACTTAGCTTATTATTCTATTTAAATTACAAAAAGTATTTTTGCACTGCAGTGGCTTTGGCTACATAGAATTAAGGTTTGTAATGTGAAGCAAATCATTTGTTGTACAAAGAAAATTCTTCGTAACGTGCCTTATAAAAACACTTACGTGACATGAAGCACTTTCTTTGAAACATTTGAACAGTATGCGTGCCGTTGGGACACCGGGCAGTGCGTTAGAGCAGGGCTTTCTTTCAACCGACTCTGAAGACTCACTGACGGAATGCCACCGCCTTCGTGTTATAAATAGACGGATCGAGAAGAACTTCGAAGAGTGTACTTCACGTTTGGATGGAAAACGCGGTTGCAAAGGGTGTAAGTGTTCAATTTTACGTAAACAATTCGTAGAATTCGTAACGCAATGCGAGCGAAGCAAGCTGGAAGCCATAAGTTAGGTTTTTTACCATACAAAACTAACGAGAGTTTTAGTAAATTTCAGCACGAACATGCGAATGAAACGAGAGATCCGAAAGAGGGAGACATGCCCCCTCCCCCCCCCTCTTTTTTCCCTTGCAACCGCGCCTGGGCTGCAAGGCTGTCTGGCTGGCTCGCCTGCCAAATGTGGATTCCATAAAGAATATCGCTTGGCGATGTACACCGATCAGGACTGAATATTATGAACATGATGAGGTGGGGCGGGGCGGGACGAGTAGGACCGGGCCTGACCTGGCCTGCCGTACAGCACATGCCATCAATCATGGAGGCGAAACAAAACAATCTCGACCCCCGTAACGGCTGGTATCTGGATCGCTGCCAGCGGCTACCTAACCACTAAACTACTCTGCAAAATCTCCTCTGTATGTCAAGTACTTACCAAAGGATCATGGAAAATTACAATCCAGTCATTAGCATTTCATTACATTCTGAAAGGAGAAGAAGGAAAGAAACAGAGGAGAGACCAGATGAGGAGACCAGCTCGAGCATGAGAAATATAGAATGCGGATGGCTGTCTCTAGCCTATATTTCACATACTCGTCCTCATCTGCTTGTCGAAGCTCGTGTCCTTGGTTCCTTTCTCGGAATGGTCTGTTATTACTGGTGTTTTCATAGCGAATATTGTCATCTTACTTTTACATTCACCTTCCCGCTCATCTTTGTTTTCGAATTTTACTCATTATTTTGGCCGGTCTCAGAACTGGGGTCGCGGTAATGGAAACAAAACAGACGCGGCGAAGTAAGTTTGTTTCCTCCGCGATGCGAATAATTCCTTATAACCTTTTCGCATGCAAAGCGGTTGAGATTTCCATGATTTCCTCTCATTGAACGAAGCCATTGAATTTGAATTGCAGTATGATTCTTTCTTGAGAGAGGTCGCATGTGGAGAGCTGCCATCTCACTTGAGCCAATCACTAAGTCCTGGAAGAACAAGCAACGTCACCGAAATTCATGCAATGCAGCACAGTGGCTTGATTTGTTTTTAAATTGTGTTTGGTATATTTGGCTCGACTCGGCGCGTGGGATGCCAGTATATCAGTTCACGTGACAGTGACCTCTCTCCACTTCAGTCTCTCGACTTCTTCCGGTTCCGACTGTATCGACCGTGCCAGGCCATCCATCCAGGCGGCGGTGATTAAATCCAAACAGTCGCACGCTCTGCTCCCCCAGGTGCTCTCAAGTCGAGCATCGACCTTGCCCCGCATGAGTTGCCCCTCCTCCCCCTACCTCATATCCTACTCACTCTCCGCTCCGTGCCGTCTTCCTGTATCTACCTCCAGTTGTCGGCGAACTGTTGTGAGTGCGGGCAGCGCGTATGCTGTGCGGTTGTCATCGGTCTTGTTATTGAGCGCGATGAAAACTCTACTCCTGCTCGCCGCGGCCCTTGTGCTGGCTGGCACCCACGCTGCGAAGCTCCGTAAGTATTAAATCAAACCTTCATTACAGCATGAATAATTTATTTTGGCAATAGTTGGTAACGATTTAAGAAAGCAGACGGCGTTTTTTACTCCACCAATCCAATGATTTACACTTTAAAAAAAAAAAAAAAATTCCGGTAATTTACCATACATTTTTGATGGTAATTTCAAGACTGTGGTTATTGTGAACTACCATTGTTTTTAGTGTGGTAATTTTTGACCACATGACCGAAATTATCATAAAAAGTACTGGTAAAACTTGCATCAGAAATTTTCCATGGAAATGACCATACTTCAAAATACCTTGTACCTAGACGCTCAGGCAGTTAATAGCGTTACGGGAATGGTTTTTAGCGTTCTCCAGTTTTGAGAAGACTTCTACGTGGGAATTCTAGTATTTCTTAAAGTCGTATAAATCTGCCCTCGATTTGAACTTGTTTTTGAGAATGTTTTCGACGGTAATATACTTGAAGTGTCTGTAATTTTTCAGTGTCTTTCTCAAAATTTCCTAATGGCTCTAAAACACAAGGCCGCTGTGATGTTCATGCGCGATGTCGTGAAACATAAGCCTTGAAACGTTGACACAACCGGTTCATTGATGGCACTTGCCCGCGATGAGCTTCGTTGTGTTCCGGCAGGATCTGGAGCCGGATCGACCTTGAGCAGGAGGTCGAATCATTACGCGTGGCTTTATTCGTGCCCATTACACACATTCTGCATGCCGCGCTCATTTCCACTAACAGCTCAAAATGCCTTTATGCAAAGAATATCGATAAGCAGGTTTATAAAAATATTCTTCTTACTCGACAGAACCTTATCCTATTCAGGTCGCAATCCACTGTTTTATGATGTAAATAGAAGTCGTCCTAATAAGTTCATTTTGTGTGTGTTTCAGCTGCCTATTTTGCTCCTCGGTGTTCGAGGTCAAGCTCCGTGGAGGAGCTGTCAAACTGCGTCATGGAAAGAGCCAATAAAGGAATCCCGATGCTAGCCAATGGTAAAGAATCATTCACGATTTATGTATTAATATAAAATTGGTCGTTTTTGGCCTCCTTGCTCGACTGGTTAGGCTTGATTGCCTAACCTCACCACTCTTTTGAGTTTGTCAGTAAATAAAAAACGAAAAAATACGGAAAATTTCAGTTTCTGCCTTAAAGCAAAATAAGGGGACACCTTCGACTGCAACTGTATATGCGGGCATATGGGAAGGTCTGTTACCTCACTCCGTCATTCTAGAAATGCTGTAAGAAAGCTCGGATTGGGTGTGTAATGACTTAGTAATATTGTAAACGAAATTGAGGCTATCGAGATTTTACTGCAACTGAAAACAATTGCTGTTTTAGGGAGTCCAGCCCGAGGAACAGGGGAGAAGAAACACCAGTTTCGGAATTTTTGGGGGTCATTTCGAGAGCTATACTACAATGATCAGTTCACCCCTCGGTTCACCCTTAAATATATTTCTACATAATCCTCAAAACGAGACCCAAAAATTCATAAACTGGCGTTACTTGACTCCTGTCTCTTGTGTAGGGCTCCCTAAATCTCTCAATTTTTCCTTTTTTTTTTAAAACCGTTAACCTGTGATATTAAGGAGACCGCAAGCTGCGCATCCCCAGCATGAAGCCGCTGATCGTACCCAAGCTGTCCCTGGCCCAGGGCACCGAGCAGATCGGACTGAACCTCACGTGGCAGCCCGCCGAGATCTGGGGGCTGGAGGGCTGCCAGCTGTACAACGTGAAGTGAGTCCCGCCACTCGGCGACACCTTGATTGTCAAACAACTACTCTAAGGAAACAGACTAGGTGCAGCATCTAACGCATCTGCAGCATATGGACCGCTAATATGTTTAGTAGCTATTGCTATAATTCAGCTAATGCAGCCAAACCTGTTAGCTAAAGCAGTCAGAGCCTTATTTGTGTAGCTAAATCTGAGCTATAGCTCCCTAAAACTTTAGCTGTCCATATTCGGCAATTGCCTTAGGCCGTGGCTGCTTCAGCTAATCTGTTCCTTCCGTATGGACGTTATAACAATGATCTTTGCTCTACCTTGCTTCCATTTTTAAGTGGCCGTCTCTTAATTGCCGCGTGATTTGTGATGATCGAAAGCGTTAACATCATGGGTTGCCCAAAAGTTGAACATATACGTACATTCCCATGAGTTCCACGTGTGTGCGGACCATGGGTCGGTGTCGGGCACATCGCTGGTCACACGTAGCTGCCTATGGGAATGCCTATCCTGCTATCGCAAGGCGATCTCGTTACTAGGCTCGCTTTAGCATGCAGATGTCATGCACCCTTTCAGTGATAATAGGGGCGGAAACACTACAAAACCGTCTGGCTCTTAGTCTCATGCGTCCTCTAAAAGTTCGGTGTGGATCTGTTGTCGCCCAGGATGGACTTCGAGAAGAAGACGACCGCTTTCGACGTGGTCGTCCCCACCTTCACGCTGGCTGGCCGCTACAAGTCCACGGGGCGCGTGCTGCTGCTGCCCATCACCGGGGAGGGACCGTCGAACTTCACCGTCAGTAAGTCAACAAGAAAAACAACTAACAACATCATTATTCTGTACCTTTCACGCGACAGACAATCTAAAGTCCACTGCCGTTCATGAAGCCCGATTTTCTTGCAGTATGCATGCAGCGCCAGGGTTCTAACAAGTCAGTGAAATCAAGAAACGTCAGGACTTTAGAATGTTTTAGGGAAACCCAAAGAATTTTCGTGAGAAATTCGTCGACAATGTCGGAATTTTGAATTACGACATGTTTTAGTCGCTTCACCTCACCCTCAAATAATCGAGGACATCCTTGAACTTCCTTCATAAAGAAATATTTTTTGCCATTTCCTCTACCCAACTTTGAAGTTACATTCAACCTAGGTCTTTACCTGCTTGTGGAAGCATGCTGATTTCCGCGACTGATTGCCGGTGGGATAAGGTTTTATTTTAAACGAGCGTTGTGTTTGTTCGCAGCGAACCTGAGGGCGCACCAGGAGTACGATTGGCCCTTGAAGAAGGGCGCGGACGGTAAGGACTACTGCACCGTTGTCAACTCGTCCATCAAGCTTCTGGGCGCTGATGACATGAAAATCAAGTTTGAAGGGCTCTTCAACGGAGACCGACTTTTAGGTACGAGCATTTAAGCTAACTGCCCTGGGTTCAAATCCCGGCGACTGCTGTTCGTTTTGTGTTATCATTGTCTCGCTTCTGTCCCGCAGGTAACCAGATGAATATCTTTCTCAATGAGAACTGGCGCGATCTGATGAAGGAGCTGGGCCCCGGGCTTGCCGAGGCTGTCGGTGAGGTGCTGAAGCTGGTGGCCCTGGGGATAGCGGACCACGTCCCGACCGACGATATGTTCGGACCCTGATGAGGGCCTGATCATCAGCTTATAAACTACAATTGTGTTAGGTAAAGCAGCTCCGTTGTTACCAAAGGATAGTCGCGCCTCAACAAAGTGTTAAGGTCTGATAGTTAGCCTCAATCCCTTCAGACTTGAGACTAGAAGTCGTCCACCATATTTTTCTCGGAGTGTAATTCACAATGTGTGAGGGAATGGATCTGTCCAACGGAGTGCGCGGGACGTGGCGAGGCAGGGCGGGACGAGGCGGGAAGAGGATTAGTTCCCACCGTCGCTTCGATTAATTATTCCATCAGATCGCCTACATGTTTGTTCCTGCCTATGACTTTTCTAGTCTCGTTGTTT
This sequence comes from Aptinothrips rufus, assembly GCA_902196195.1. Taxonomy (NCBI): domain Eukaryota; kingdom Metazoa; phylum Arthropoda; class Insecta; order Thysanoptera; family Thripidae; genus Aptinothrips; species Aptinothrips rufus. The sequence goes on from CABIKL010001981.1 coordinate 6,800, forward strand.
TGTTCTTTGTCATAAAAATAAATAATGGAATATTGGCGTGCGTGAGACTTTGTGTCAACAGGTCATACCTACTACTCTCACAGATAAACGTAGTGCAGTGCACACCAACACAAACACACGCACATTCTCCCCCCCCCCCCCCCCCCCCCCCCCCCCCCCCCGCCGGGCCCATATTCAACCCTCGCTGTATTCATAAGGCCGCAATAAGCTCTCTTGTCCTCTCTCATCTTTGTTTTAAGCGTCTACGCGATATGCAATGTTTTAATTTCTATTTTATTTAGTTTTAACTTACTCGTGCCATTGTCCCTAATTTTTAATTCTTAATTTTTTACTTCTAGTTATTGGTTACTTTTCCATACTTTAAGGGAAGCTCCCTGTGGCCCTTTTGTAACTTGGTCGTAAATAAAATTCAATTCAATACCCCCCCCCCCCCCCCCCCCCCCCCCCCCCCCCCCCCCTTTTTCTCTCCGCTGTCGTCTCATTGATGCATTGTGATTTCAGTGAAGATGCGAATCTAATTGGTTCTTCGTTCAGCGAGGTAGTGGTCTGTGTCAGTGGTGAATGACCGGGCTGCACTCAATTGCGTCTGATCCACCGCTGCTCCCTCCTAGAGTTGATCTGTGCTTTTGTGACTCACCGGGCTCCACTTGATTGCGTCTGGTCCACACTGTCCATCGCTCTTCCCTAGAGTTGATCTGTGTCAGTGGTGACTCACCGGGCTGCACTCAATTGCGTCTGGTGCACCACTGTGCACCGCTGCTCCCTAGAGTTGATTTGTGTCAGTGGTGACTCACCGGGCTGCACTCAATTGCGTCTGGTCCACCACTGTCCAGCGCTCCTCCCTAGAGTTGATCTGTGCTGTGGTGGGGTGCGGTGCCGCGCAGCGTGGCGTGACGTGGCGGTGCGTGGCGTACCACAGGAGCCGCCCGCTGCCGCGGGGCCGGACCCGTGGGGGATTAGTGAAAAGCTCGACCACAAAATTTCACGAGACCTTAGACCACGGTGTGTCTTTGGGCGGCCTGCTGGCTGCGCTTGATGAAGTCACGGATAGGCAACCCGCCTGTCACCAGGCTGGGCCAGGAAGAAGCTAGGCGGCGAGTAGGCGCAGTGTCGAAAGGGCAGAGTACTGTCTTCCCTTACCTCTCCTTCATACCTACTCTCAGTATGGGACGGGGGCAGAGTACTGTCTTCCCATACCTCTCCTTCATACCTGCACTCAGTGTGAGACGGGTCCAGACAGAGTACTGTCTTCCCATACCTCCCCTTCTCCTTTATACCTGCACTCAGTGTGGGATGGGGTGCAGACAGAGTTCTGTCTTCCCATACCTCTCCTTCGTACCTACTCTCAGTATGGGATGGGGTGCAGACAGAGTACTGTCTTCCTATACCTCTCCTTCATACCTACCTGCACTCAGTGTGGGATGGGGTGCAGATAGAGTTCTGTCTTCTCATACCTCTCCTTCGTACCTACTCTCAGTATGGGACGGGGGCAGAGTACTGTCTTCCCACACCTCTCCTTCATACCTGTACTCAGTGTGAGACGGGGTGCAGACAGAGTACTGTCTTCCCATACGTCTCCTTCATGCCTGCACTCAGTGTGGGACGGGTGCAGACAGAGTACTGTCTTCCCATACCTCTCCTTCATACCTGTACTCAGTGTGAGACGGGGTCCAGACAGAGTACTGTCTTCCCACACCTCTCCTTCATACCAGCACTCAGTGTGGGACGGGTGCAGACAGAGTACTGTCTTCCGCCGTACGTATTGTTCACACCTACACTCAGTCGTGTTGCTTGGGACTAACCGGGACCGGAGGGAAGAGGGAGAAGGGAATAATTGAAGTGGTAAACGCATGGTAATCTGGGTGCGATCATCCTCAGTCCTGCCAACACCACGCGGGCCGGCGCAGCCTGCCCCTGTGGCGGCTCGGCGCGGCTCGGCACGGCACGGTAGGGCGCCAAAACGACCCCAACCACACTACTGCCGCGCTGTGAGGTTGGCGGCACTGGAGCCCCTCTCTCCCTTCCAACACCCTCCTCGCCGCTCGGCCAGGCTAGGCTTAGTGCGACTTTATACCAGCTGCAGGGAGCTACACCGGCTTAGCGGCCTCAGCCAACCTGCTTTTCACTCTAAAATGCTGTTTCAGCCGGCGGGGGGCGTGGCGAGAGGGGGTGGGGGTGGTGTGGCCGGGGTCCATGAATAGCACCTGGCTGGATATCCAGCACCAGCATCCTGGGGAAGGCCTACCGAGCCTGCCAATCCACTTACCACGTGACACTCCTCGAGCGTAAAGACGCCTGGACTCGAGCGTGGCGTGGTGTGGCGTGGTGTGGCGTGGCGTGGCGTGGTATGGCGGGGTGTAGGTACAGCTCCAGGCGAGTTATTCAGCGAGATGTGCTCGATGACGTTATTTCGGCTGCTCGACGTTTCAACAACCTCCTCCTGTTGGCAATGCACCGGCTTTCCTACCGGAATGAGCAGCGGCGAGTGCAGTCAGTGGGTCCGACGAGAGCGCGTCAAGAGGGGCCGTTTATAAACTACGTACACAAAAATAGCCCCCCCCCCCCTTACGTGGACGATCTAACCTAACCTTACCATGTATTTGGGATAGGGCCGTGGACATTGAGCCAGACCCCCCCCCCTTCCCCCTTGTGTCTACGTAGTTTATGAACGGCCCCAGAACGACCCGTCTGCTTCTACCTAGTGCCGCGTACTTGCAAAAGATTACACTCTTAATTCCTTACCAAAAAATTTGTTCATGTTTTGAACCGATTTGGTCTTGTTATGGACCAAAAGCAACCCTCATAGCGACGAACGAATGAACTTTTTCATACTGTAAACCAAATTTATTAATAATATTGTGAACTTTTTTCATAAAACGAACAGATTTGTTCATACGTTATGATGACATTTGGAGCGTTGACGGTAAAAGATTCACAGTGTAATACGTATTTTGGTTCCTTTGTCGAAACTGTAAACAAAAGATGTGATATTACGTTGTTTCTCAGCGTGATTGCTAAGATAGGTCAATGTAGACACACCGCACTGTGTTGGCGGTCGCTTGCCAGATACTCATTTGCTTGCCGGTTAGTGCCGTCGCCAGATCAGGTGGGAATGGAAGCCAGGACGTGTTCGGCAGCGGGCTCTCCTTCCGTCCCAGGTGCGCGGCGGCAGCGGCTGCTGGCCGAGTAGTGCGCCCTGGGGAGGGGAGGGCAGGGGACCAGGGACGAGGGACGGACACTCGCGAGTTTATGACACGCAAATAAAACCATTTGGTGTCTCACCGCTTCGCATCCACGAGGCGAGCCGAGCCGAGCCGAGCACGCAGAGCGGGGCGTGATTCACGTATATAATAGTCTGCATTCACAGACAGGCCGCGGGGCGCGGCGCGGCGCAGCGTCCGGCAGCCCGCTCCAATCCAGGGCCCAATTTAGGAGCGGTCCGTTATTCCCCTTTGATATTCTAACTTACGCCCTCCCCTCGCTCCCCCTGCCCGCCTCCCCGTCCAGCGCTAAGCCTCCCCCTGCCGTGCTCACCACGCCCCGCCCCAGTCCCCCACCCGGCCCTGTTACAATGTGTTCAAATCCCTTACACGGGCGTGTATCAGTTGCAGCGCGGCTGCTATCCTACGGCTATGGCTGTCCAGTGGTCTCCCTTCGGGTCTGCCCCGCCCCGCCCTGCCCCGCCCCTGTACTTGTTACAGGTGTAGTGTTATAGCAGTAGGCCTAGGAGTAGTAGACCCGTTTCGTTTGGAGGGTCGGATTCCTTATCTTCCTTGTAATAATAGTGTACGTCGGATCGTCTGCATAGAAAATTTCTCTTGGGCAGGCAAGTGGTTGGTTTCCCTCACTCAAAATCCACAAAATCGTTTCCCTATCGTTGTGCCGCTTGAAAACGATTGATGACTCTTTACGAAGACTTTTCACATGGCACTGTGGGTCCAATTCAGCCATTGCCATATATCAGGCAAATCAGCAAAGTCAAGGGAAATGACAGGAAAATTGAGACGTTCTGGAACAGTCAAGGAATTCAACGTCATATCAGGAAAAGTTCTTATCCACAGCGCCCAATGCTACACTCTCAGCCTCTCATTGACTTTTTTATTCTTTATGAGTTACAAAGTTTTTTAAGCAGCAATATAATGTACTATATACTTCATAACTACAAAGTAAATTCTTGCATATAATGAACTATTGTTTCCTAATTAAAAATATGAAGTAAAAAAGTCAATTATACTGACTAACTTCTTTGTGGTTAGAGACGAATTCCTTTTTAAGCAATTGCTGCACCAAAAACTAAGTAGTGTTCATAGAAAAAGTCAATAAGAGGCTGAGATTGTAGGCTCCGCTGTGCTCGTGTCCCATTGTGCTCCGGTGGCCTGCCTTCTGTTGTTCTTTTTCTCCTTTTCCATGCGTTCTCGTCCCTCTGACCGGCGCCCGCGTCAACCCTCGCTCTGCGCCTCGCGTGATTTTGCATTCACTGAAAAAAAATGTATAGTAACTACACACTTGAAGTGTATAGCCGTGCTATACAGTTCAGATGTGTAGTTACTATACACTTGAAGTGTATAGCAGGTGGTATACACCTCAGGTGTATAGTTACTGCACACTTGGAGGGCTGGCGCCTATGCTGCTTCATGGACAAACTACACACCTGAAGTGTATAGTCAGCTATACACTTCAAGTGTTTAGTCAGCTATACGCTTCAAGTGTATAGTCAGCTATACACTTCAAGTATATAGTCAGCTATGCACTTCAAGTGTATAGTCAGCTATGCACTTCAAGTGTATAGTCAGCTATACACTACAAGTGTATAGTAAACTACACACCACCTGAAGTGTATAGCACCCGTTATACACTTGAAGTGTATAGTTACTATACTATACATTTGTTTTTTCAGTGTAGCCAGTGGCCATATGTGTTTTCTGCAGCACCGATCTCTTTAGCAGGGTGGTTAAAGTGCTTTACTCCCACGCTGTAGCATCACGGTTTTAATCGCTAATCCCGTTATTTTTCGTCACCATATTTTTGGTCTGCCAACCATTCTTGAGATTAAAAGTCATTCCCTGATCTTCGCCCGATACCACCGCGAGGTGTCTAGACCTCGCTGTACCCGGTTGATACGAGCCGTCGTGGCACAGGGGTTCGCGAATACAGGGGAAATGTTGAATCTGGCGTAACAGCACGGCTGCTGATTGGGGAGTCTTCTTTGGACCTCGGTTGGCAGAACTAGTTGGCCACTGGCTTGGACGGGGAGCCTCATAGGCGCTCATAGGGCTTGCCTCTCTCTCTGCTAAAAGTTTTGTTGATTCTTTATTTACGACGTAATATCCTATCGGAGTGTTTACCTGTGCTGCCTGGTAACCCGCCGCATAGTGTGCCTGCCTGTTTGCCAGCCAGACAGCCAGCCATGCAGCCAGCCATGCAGCCAGCCAGCAGCCTCTTTAGAGCCACTCCCTCCATTAGGCTGCTGGCTTGCGGGTGGCCTATCCAGCGGGCGCCAGTCGTGACATCATTACCATGACTCGTGACCCCGGCGCCTCCTTCCCCCTCCCCCTTCCCCCTCCTTTCCCTCCTCCCCTCCCCCTTTCCTCTCCCCTCCTCCCCCTTCCCACGCCGCGTGTGAAGCGGGGGAGTCTGGCAGGGACAGTAACGGTAATCCTCGTGACCGCTGCAAGCTGCGCCAGCACTTGCAGCTGCAGAGCAGCAGACAGCTGCGGACAGCTGCGGACAGCTGCCTCGCGGACAGCGCGTGGACAGCACGACCACTGCGAGTTTAATGGGCTGTTAGGTTGCCTCTATACTCACATCACAGAGGTGCTGTTCGTTCATATCTTGTTCCAGCAATCAAACTTTTTGGTTATAAATAGAGGGATTTGTAAAATTTGAAAGAGAAACCGCCCTTTTTCAAAGTTTTAGCGTTTTTGTTTTCAGTTGCCAAGAGACACGAGGTTTGCAGCTTGCACACTCTAACTGATATAAAAGTATACACTGCAAGTTTCAAAGCCACAAATTAAAGGACCACCCTTCAACCTTGTGGGAATTAACCAAACGCCATTCCCACTTCCTTCAAATTGAAGAACTGAAACTTTCTGTGTATGCATATAGGTGCGCCATTTTCGCGCTAACGGGGTATGTACTTTATTGTACGTAACTTATGCACAACTACAAGCATACGTAACGTTACGTACAATTTTGCTCATAATTATGGACAACTTGTGCGCAATAATTATGTACAATTTCGTACGTAGTTTACATAGGAAATCGCACGTAACGAGCGTATGCATATAATTGTGCATAATTATGTACAAAAAAAAGTCCATACACCGGTAGAGCTTTGGGTGATTTTGAAGAATTTGGCAGTGGTCACCGGTTGGGGTCCTGTGGCTGGGGCGCAGCGGGGCGCGGCGGGGCGGGGCGGGGCGGGGCGCGTGACAAAGGGCTGGAGCTAGGTGTGGCTGGCCCGGCTGGCCAGGTGACCAACACGCCGGGAATTAAAGCGGAATAAATCACTGGCCTTGCGCCGTGAGGGTAGGCGACCCATCAAACGGCGGGAGCGGGAAGCAAGCGCAGTGGGCGAGCAGCGGACCACGCCATACACCGCGCGGCGCTAGAGGGACTGGAAGGGAGAGACCCGACAGAGCTACGTTACTCCCTGGCTCTTATTTCTGTTCACAGCTGCAGTGTCTCTGTCTCTCCGGCTGTCGTGGGCGCCACTCAAGATCAAATAGCGCCTATCAAGAGCCGTTTCCAAACGCGATACGTGTCAGGGGTCTTCCATATACCACGTGACATTTTAAGGCCACTTTTTGACCCCCTCCCCCCCTTACGTGACCAATCTAACCTAAACGTACCATGTGTTTGGGATAGGGCCG
>CABIKL010001982.1:0-13669 GCA_902196195.1 Aptinothrips rufus
GCAAAAAAAAAAAACAAAAAAAAACCCGCAGCCGTTTGATTTTCCATAATCAGAGCGGGTGAATTGCGCGGTCCAGGTTGGCTGGTGCTCAGCGGCAGGTCGACACTCACCCCCGGGGCTGCGCGCCGCGTGTGCTCTGTCATGGCGGGATGTGGACGCAGCGGCGCACAGCGGGGCGGACGGCGCGCGGACACAGAGTGACCGGCGGCGCGCGGACAGACAGCGTTTTATCGGGCGGATGCGCGACGCCTACCGCGGCAGGGGGCAGCGGGGGCGGGCGGGGGCGGGCGGGGGCGGGCAGCGGCCCGAGGGGTGTGGACGCGCACAGTGAGATGCACGTCCAGTAGAGTGTCCTCCGTTCAACAAGTTTCGTTGAATTCAAAACGTGAGAGAACGGTCAGAGAGTGCCGCTATCGATAAGGGAAGTCCATGCCACAGTAAAAACAATGTCTCGTTTTCCAAGGATATTGTAGTTATTCCAAGGAGAGGCGGATGATTCCTTGGAATCCAAGGCATGTGCCTTGAAATCCAAGGGACGATTACTTGGAAACCAAGGCATTTCCCTTGAATTCCAAGGAATCATCCGCCTTGCTGTAAGATCCTTGGAAAACATGACGTTGTTTTTACCGTGTGAGTGCCACGCAGATTGGATGCGCAATTATAGTGTAGGATCTAAGCACCGATGCTGCGTAATTATCAAAACTTCATGCGTTGCGCAGCGAACTGTGAGATTTTCATTCGCACTCTTCGAAGTATACGGGTTTCAAATGTGATGTGTAGCGGGAGACCACACTGCAAAGCCTCAGCGCTTAATTTTTTGAAGATTTCTGTTAAGGTTTGTAGGGCCCGTCATATTGAAGGATTTTCCCCTTTAATTCCCATCTCCTTCAGAAACTCTGCAAATTGACAGGTTTTATATATCTTCAGGTAGTTAAAAGATTTTTCCTTTAAAAAGAGGAACTGAGATTTGCAGCCACCCATGATGAAAAGAAAAAAACTGACAATCAAATCAAAGTGAAATCAAGATTAGCAGTGTCAGCCTGTGAGCACCGAGCAACCTGATTTTTGAATGAGGGAAGGGTCTTGAGTTGTGTCACTTCGAAGGCAGCTCATTGTAAGCTCCTTGATGGTTTTGGCACTCTCCCCGTGTTACACTCAGACATTCCAGAGACACGGCCGGACGCACGCGTCCGATGTGAATGAATGACCCCCCGCCCCCGCACCGCCTGGCCGTGGAGTGGAGTGGCGAAAGAGATTATTGAATGGATCACTGAGATACTCGACAAGGCTTCATCAAATGACAGCCGAGAGGGCAATGTGAGTATGCGATAGAGCTACAACCCATACCGCACGTCTCACCTGCAAGTCTCCGCTAATGTTTGCATGGTTAGATCTATAGACAGACCTAGCTGTTGTACTCGTAATCCGCAATGACATCAAAAGCTCGAAATCACGGTCACTAACAGTGTCGATTTCGAGTAAAAAAGAGTTCCGTTGAACTAATGCGACCGCTGACCAACAGATAGTGTCGACATAAGCGTGCAAAAGTTGAGGAAGATGTGGCATTTGGCAGCGGCGTTCTGCTGTGCTATGTGAGGACGGGGAGAAGGAGGGGCGGCGTAGGGCGCGTGTGCAACCTGTGACACAATGTTCCGCGCCGCGCGACGCTACGCCACACCATGCCGCACCAAGCGACGCCGTGCCACGCCGCCAAGAAACACGATCAAGAAGGGTGGTTTCTCAGAAGTGAAGACACTTCTTCTGTCCGTGACAGTGTACTAAATTTTGACGTTTTAAGCAGCAATTACTTTTCCCAAAAACTTCTATTTAAAGTTTAAGTGGGCTGATTTTGGTCTATCTGAGTGTTCTTTGCCTGAAAGTGATAAGGGTTGATCCAGCTGGATGGCCTGAGACTTCTTAATTACATAATATCAGCATTTCTTCAGAAATAGTGACTCCTCGTTTGCCGGTGACAGTGAAGTAAATTTGACCGTTTTTTGAGGGGAAATTTATTTTTCTCTCCGATATCCTTTAAACTTGGAAGCCTTGAAGAGTACACCCGGACAGACCCGGACAGTGGGTTTTCAATTATTACAAGGGTCGGGCAAGGGGGGGGGGGGCATAATACATACTATATATGTATGTGGCACATTTTTGACTGTGTACTTTCGTGTGATTTTTTTGTTTCAGCTTGTATGGAGCCGGATACCGCCCGAGTCAGAGCATACCGATCTCGGAGATCGATTGTGAAGAGGAAAGCCTCCTTCCTTCGTCATCTACCCAGAAATTTTTTTTCACCGCGGCCTACCGTGAATATCAGTGGCAGTGACGCCTCTCGGCAGGCAATTACCAGCTTGACGCGGACGTCCTGTAAATGGTTGAATTGTTAAATAAAGCAAATAATTATGACTACGCCTCTTCTTTTTTTTCAACCCTTCCTCGCACACTACTCGTTATATTGAGAAAAGATGAATACATCCGATTTCTAAAGAAGAAATGAAGTGTCTGTAAAGAATCGATTTCAGAAATCTGTCAGTTTTTGATTCGGGTAAAAGCGAGCAACAAGCACTCCGATGCCCCATATAAACGTGGAAGCGATTGTATAATACTAATACACGTTGATGTCAATCATGTCTTACGAGAAAACCATGGCGCAATGGTTACAGTAAACGACTATCAATCCGGGAGTGCGGGTTCGATGCCGGGAGTCTACTTTTTCTCCTGGTCAGACGGCAGACTTGCAGAAACGTCCGCTAGAGCGCGCAGAGGCGCGACACGTGGAGCATCACCAGAGGCGTGTTTTCGTTCAGCAAGCTGGAGCTGCGGGCTTGTGAATCCAGCCGCTCGTGACGTCACACCGCTTGGTGGTAGCACGCAAACTCCTATCCTCCTCCTGAGGAGGTTAGCTGCTTGGCCGCAGGCCGCAGCACTAGTGACGTCACAGCGCTGCGGCCGCTTGCGAACGAAAACACGCCTCAGACTGGCAGACATCACCGGTAGGAGGCGACACCGGTGGAGAGAGGTGGAAGGGATGTGTTGAGTATACGGGCGGTTCGGACCGGACGGCGGCTGACCGAACAGCCGCATTGCCGCCTCCTACACCGCGGGCCTCGGCCTAGCAAGACAGGGGTTCTGGGACTTTAGGTCGAGCACCAGATCATCGGCTTCAATAATCTTCAAGTGGGTGACGACACTGCACGTCAAATGTCAGTTCCGACGCTCCTCTAGTGTGGGAGTCGGTTAGCAGAGTGGGTATCGCGTCCGACTTCCACGTGGGAGAGAAGGGTTCAATTCCCGCTAAAGCTGTAATTTTTTCGTTTTTTTTGCGACTGGATGGATTTAGGGCTATAATTCTGGCTGCCGGACCGCCGTGCCGGCCCCACCCCTGGCCCGGCCCCCGCCCCCGGGCAGGCCCCCGGCGGCTGCGTTGAGGTGGCAGATCTTCGAACCTCATAAATGTGTGTTGCTTAACTTGAGTGTTGATCCTTCAGCTGAGTTAAAGGGCGATTGGAGTTCAATAAATTGTGCAGGCAGGCCTCCCCTTCCAGCAAGCTAATATGAGAAGGTCCCATCCTATCGCACTCGTTGCCGACAAAACGAAGGCAACACGTGCTCGGGGTGAAATCAGCCTTCATAATAGTGCACCTGAGCACGATCACAGTGATTCTGCGCCTGTCCTATATCTTCTTCGCGACCGAAGGTGTCAGCGAGAGCTAAAGGAGCTAAGCAGCAACGCCATCTCGCGGTGGCAAATTTCGGCTACTCACATCCTAATAGCACATGCTAATAGATACCGGGCCGTGACCACCGACACTAGCGCGATCTAACGGACACAACTCTGGAAGTCCTCGACAGAGATGGCGTCGAGGCTCACCTGCCCATTCTGTGATTCAAGAGTTTGGGGGAAAGAAGCGCCGATGCTCTGACGGCACCAATGACTACTAGTCAAAATGGCGGACTAGCCGGGCCAGCCATCGCGCTTCTCTCCCCCAAACTCTTGAATCACAGAATGCAAATTCGCGCCTCACAAAAACAAAAAAAGGGCTGTATCTCCTAAACGGTTAGGAATTCGAGGAAACGGTTGAAATTTCACCAGGAATTTGTCGGGGCGCCCCTAAAATCTCATTTTGCATACGAGGAGCAACTTTGGGGCCGTTCACATATTACGTAACGCGATGACGTCACGAATACCCTGCGATGCGCACTGCAGAGGAGCGATCTTTGTGGGTGCGATCGAAGGCGGTGGGTGCTCCACGCCGGCACCCACTGACTGTATCTCATGCTAAAAGTGAAAGTGAAAGGGATTCGAACTCGGATCTGCCGCTCAGGGTTCTCTGACCACGACAGCTGCGCTACCGGAACTTCATATACATCCTGCAGACAGACATCAGTTTGCTCTTTGGTGACGATCATCTCTACAGGAAAGGCTATGGTACCAGGAGAACCGGAGGTTGCCCCGCGAACCAACTCCATTCCTCGTCAATCTACGACAGCCAGCCGTGTGGCCTAAAGAAAAAGGAAACCTTCCAGCCTCGAACCTACGCTTACATATTATCAGATGGTGGCTCTAACCACTGCGCCATGGCATCCTCATGAGCAGGAAGAGATTCCAACGTGTACTAGTATCAGCAGTCGCAGGGAGGCGAACCTGTGGTCTCCTTATTTGAGAAACCCCGCTGGTAAAAAACCTCAGGGACACCATCCTCTAGCCACTTTCGAGTCGCCGATATCCCCTCCCCCTTTTTTCCCATGTAGCTGAGCCATAAGTTTCGGATAGACTCAGGAGGGTTTTGCTTGACAGCACTACAGTCACACGTCTGAGAGTGCCTTTCTGCTAAATGTTTTGTTGATTATTTAGTTACAATGTATTGTATTATTATGGTTTTTCTTACGGCTTGTGTTAATGCAGGGTTGTTATAAGTCACGCGAATCAGGGAATTGTAAGCGAATTCGTTGCCAGTATTAGACAACTTGGCAGACGGCCACAAGTCACACGCTGACATCAGCTGATCGGAAACAATGAAATAATCACACGGAATGAAAATCAGAAACTATATGAATCCACTTTATTTTAATTTTCGCATCCCGTTGGGTGCAACACAGTGATTTTTTTTGATTTTTTTTTTTGTTTAAATCAGTGGCAGGGAGCGAGCGAGTCTCTCAGGACCAATGAAACACTCCTTCACTTGCAGGTCCTGAGAAAGGGACGCGTAGCAATCGACACAAAAATATCCAGATTTCTGAAATAGATTCTTGCTAACACGAATAAAATCTCAGCAATGAAGACATTTGAATCGGTTGCTCATAAATAACAGCCTGAGTACGATTAAATGAGAACATGACGAGTGACTTTGAGTTGGTGGGCCGCGGCGGAGAAGGGGGTGAGGGGAGTTCGGCTACGACGAGGTGGAACCGTACTCGATGAGGTACTCGGGGACGACGGGCATGTCATCGTTGGCGGAGTTCCCCTTCTTCCTGTTGAGCCACTTGCGGTAGGCGTCGGCGTTGTGGGCGGCGGTGTTGGCGGAGGGCACGGCGATGGGGGGTGTTCCACCGGTGGGGCCCGCCACTGCGGTGGCGGACGGTGCGGCCAGAGCCATACCCCCGGGGCCCACCAGCGCCGTGCCCGAGGGGGCCGCCGCGGCCACTCCCCCCGGACCGGCCAGGGCGATGGCCTGGGGCTTCGCCTGGAACAGACGGGGCGCTCACCTGATATGCACTTCATGTTTTCATACACCGCAAAAAAAGTACCTGTTTTGGGGAGCTCTTCCCGAGAAACAGAGAAGTTATACCAGTCTCGGAATTTTTGTGACACATTTTGAATACTATACCAAAGGGACCAAGATGCTCTAAAATGCATTTCTACACAACCCTCGAAACGAGTCCTAAAATTTTTGAAACTGGTGTTACTTCACCCCTGCTTCTCGGGAAGAGTTCCCCAAATCTGGTGGTCCTTTCTACAACGTAGCTGTTAAGGAAAAACAAAAGTATTTGAGCTCTTTCTATCTATCACAGTGAGAAATGACGATGGAAACGATGTCGAAAAGGTATCGATACGACCTCGATTTGCACCTTTCGATATTGTTTTGACATCGTTTCGATATTTTTTCTCACTGGGACGAACGATATAATTCCTCCTTATTCGAGGGGATAGGAATCACTTCTGCATTTGCCTCTATGGACGCATACTCCTTCATTTAGCTAAAGACTATATGCCATTAATTCTCTGTTAATAGTGATATTCATTAATTTATATAGCTGGAGTGGCCGTGAGCTTGCGTTTGAATAGGTTAGTCGCAATTCCTTTCAATGCAATTAGTATGTTAATTATTAAGTACAGAGACCATCTCTTCTTTCGTATAGAGAATCAAAGAAGTTGACTACTATCGAACTTCGAAAAGAAAAGCGAGGCTGCTGTCACCTGATCGGAGATATCTTGAGCTAAATCAGGGGACTCACCGCTCCCGACAGTAGGGTACCGTCGAGCAGCCCTGGCCTGCCCCAGCCGGGCCGGGCACAGCATCCGAAACATCAGAGAACACTGCGTCAGAGCCCGCGCCACACCGCGCCACACCGCCCCACCCACCGGACTCGACAGATTCTCAGCCCAACAAGCCACCCCCAAGCCCACCTAAACCCCCCAGCGCAGAGCCACCGAGTCCCCCAAGGCCCCCCAGCCCCCCGAGCCCCGCGGCCTGTAGCTGGGGCCGAATCAGCTGGTTGAAGGCCAGCGTGCCCACTCGGATCACAATCCTGGACAGGAAGGACAGCCCCGAGACTAACGGCCTCCTCCTCAGGGGGTCTTCCAGCTCAGTCCCGGCCTCAGCCCCGGCACCAGCCCCGGCACCAGCTGGCCCGCCCTCGTCCTGCACCAGGACGACAGCCACATCCGGCCCGTAGACATCCTGCAGTCGCTTCCAGTCCTCGTCCTTGAGAGCGCTGACGTTCACACGGCCCCCTGAGCCCAGGACCAAAGCCTCCAGGATCACGTCGTCCTTGGAGGAGCTGGAGCCGCCCTCCTGAGGGGAGTCACTGGAGGAAGGAGCGAGCGGCTCGGCCTGGCTCCTGGCCGGCAGTAGGATCACCCCCTGCCGCAGCACCTCGGCCTGTGCCGCTGGGAGGTCCTGGGTGAAGGCCTCCTTCTTGAGCACTGTGATCCTCACAGGGATGGCCACGGCGGTGCCCCGCTCCTTGCCCCGCCCACTACCCTTCTCACTGCCCCGCCCCTTGCCCCGCTCACTGCCCCGCTCACTGCCCCGCTCACTGCCCCGCTCGCTGCCCCGCTCGCTGCCCTCCTCGAAGACCCCCTTCATCTCGCCGGCCTTCTGTACCTGGGCAATGGACACTGGCTTCTCGCTGTCCGAGTCAACGACCTCCTCCTCGTTGTTGGCGGCCGGCGCGGTGGAGTTGGAGGTCGACTGCTCGGAGGAGTTGGTGGAGTCCCTCAGTGCGTCGATAGCGATGGACTCGTCAGTCAGAGAGTGGACGACGCCAGGGTGCGGGGCGGGGTAGAAACCTGCGGCCACGTATGGAAGTTACCTTGTTATAAACAGTATGAGTCTTATTAAAGTCATATCATGTGGGACTCAAGTCTTTTTTTCTAATATCGATTTTTCGTGGATGTAAGAAAAAATAATGAAGGCAAGAGAGCCTAGGTCAGCGTCAGGTAAAGTCATTATGATGAAGTTTTTGGTCATTTTAACGTCAGAGTAATGTTTTGCTGACCTAGGTGTGTTGCCTGCGTGGAGAGAGATCAACACCCGGAGTGGACAATCCCTTTCAAGCGTCATTTTACCTGGAGCGTGCTGGCCCTGGCGAGTGAGCAGGAACCTCTGGAAGGCGAGGGCGTGGCTGCCGGGCCCCGACACCTGCACGTCGTCCTGGGCGCGGATTCCCTCCCCGGACAGGAGCACGCGGGTCGGGTTGTCGGCGGGGGCCAGGCCGTACTTGTTGTCGGCGGTGCGGACGAGGACCATGGGCCCCCTGCCCGAGGGCACCACGGGCTGCTGCAGGGCCTGCAGGGGCTGCTGCGGGGCGCGGAACGCTCCGCCCTGCAACATAAAAAAAAGAAGTGCTAACCTCCATTCCACAGGATGTTTAGACGACCCTTCTGGCCACAGGTTTGTGGCCGCAACTCGAACCTGGGAAAAGAGCCTACGTGGATTCGACTATGGTGACTGTGGTAGGTTCGAGTTGTGGCCAAGGAGAGGTAGGGTAACAAGCGATGACAACAGCACAACGCCACCTCGCCGTATACGTCAGACTGGCGCCTGTTGCTTCGGCAATACTTCACGACCGAGTGACTCTCCGCGAGAAGAGCACGGAGTATATCCGCGTGGCGTGGCGTGAGGCCCTAGACGAGAGGCTCACCTGCCCTGGGAAGTTGTAGGCGGGCTGGTTCCGGAGCAGGAGGTACGTGGACACGGCCCCGTTGGAGGCGGCGGGCAGGGCCGCGGGGTTGGAGACCACGAAGAAGCGCTGCGCCGTGGCGGGAGCAGCTGCAGCCGGGGCTCCCTCCATCATGGCGGGGCCGGCAGGGCTCTCTGGCCTCTTGGCGCCCTCGGCCGAGGTGTCTGGGGCCGCGGGAGATGAGGGAGCCTCTGCAACCACAGCCGTGGTGAGGACAGCGAAGCAAACACCACTCGACACGCGAGTACGGCATACTAACTTGCAGTTGTACATTTTTCCTCCATAACTGCAAGGACAATTCAACTACGGTAAAAGGAAATTTGTACTAAATTGTTCTTCCTTGTGGGCTATTTTCTGCATGACAAAGCACTATCTTATCTTTGTCCCTAATTTTTGTAGTCCTACAAAATTGTGGTTTTGTACTTGTGCGCATGCATAACTAATCACAATTTCATTATGCATGAGAGTACAGAAAAAAATTGTCCGTCACTAGGCACAAATTTGTATACAATCTAGCGCAAAATAGTAATTCAGCAAAACATTCGGAGAAAATTGTGATAAGGTACGGAAAATGTTGTGCATAGTTACGACAAAGTTCAGCAGTTCAAATCGGCTCCTCACCTCCGCCGCTGGTCGGTGGGTTGGCCCCGGCCGCCTCCGCGGGGGGCTTGCCGCTCTGCGTGCCTATGGCCCCCGTGAAGCTCTGCCAGTAGTTCTGCAGGATGGTGAGGTACTCGCTGGGGCTGGGGATGCCCCAGCCACCCGTGCCGCTGCCACCCGGGGGACTAACGCCACCCTCGCCCTCGCCCTCGGCGCGCAGCGGGAAGAGGAAGGGCCCGCCGGGGGAGAGGGGGTACACCCCGGAGGGGTAGCCGGACGGGGACGCGGCGGGGAAGCCGGACGGGGAGGCCGCGGGGTACCCGGAGGCGGGGTTGTACATGAGCACGCGATGGAAGGGTGACTGCGGTTGGTAGGGCAGTGGCTGCTGGTATTGCGGTTGGTACTGCTGCTGGTACTGCGGTTGGTACTGCGGTTGGTACTGCGGCACGGACCTCACCAGCCTGCAACACCGACAGAATAGATACACACAGCAACAGCGATACGTATTACGCTCTACACGGCACTGACGTGCATATACTCACGGCTGTTGATAGGACTGGTACTGATGCGGTTGGTAGGCCTGGGGGTTGAAAAATAGTGGCGATTGCTGCTGCTGTTGATGCTGCTGCTGCTGGGCGGGGTTGTAGTACAGGACTTCCCTCTTGGCGGGCACCGCTGCGCACACGGCCAGCGCCACGCAGAGCACCACCCATCTCAACTGGAAAAGACAGAACAATGTGTTTTACTTTGTGCCGTTTCATTGCTTTCGTGTCATTTTCGTCTGGAACCGCACTCGCACTGCCCGATAAACTGCAGCTTGAGACCCAGCATCACACCGCTTTGCACATACGCCTTATGGACCGTCATATCTAAACACCTTGCATTTACAGTGTATGTCCACTGCCGAGCCTCCTCATTTTAGAGGTCCTCGACCTCACGCAGAAACCCCTCCCTGCTTGCACCTTCTATCAGCGGCAGCCCAGCCTGGGAGTGGGATGAGACAGGATGGCAACCGGTTCCTTTTTCTTCTCTCGTTTCTTTCATTTTCTTTTTTGCGTTGTGTTTACTGCCGAATGTCTCAGGACAATTGATACCGTCTGCAGCGGGCTTTGTGAGAGACGGAGGTATTTGATTGATGAGATGTGTCACGGGAACGATCCAATTATTGGCGCTCGCTGGTGAACTTAAGCATAATTAAAGTTAGTTGAGACCGAAAAATACGAAATTGCTTTACCAAACGTGGACACATTTTGACATGCATGGTCAAGTCGAGACATAAAGATTGGAGAACAATGCTTAGTGATTTTCCTCCCACACCGTATAGCAAGAACGACATGGTGAGTGCGATCCCAGTGAGAAATGCAGCCAAAAACAATTTCGAAACGACGTCGATTCGCACATTTCGATTTCTTGTCGAAATCGTTTCGACGTCGATAAAATTTCTAACTGGGATTGCCCCTCGCGAAGAGGCGCTGGCCGCTCTGCTCCTTCGCGCTGATTGGCTACCTCGCGCCCTGGGTATAATTTTTCGCATGGACGATCACGTCGTTCGGAAAGAAGCACGACCAGCTTCACAGTCCACTCGGGGTGACTCATTCCAGCGATGCGTTGCTGTCGCACAAGGGGCTGTCCATAAACTGCGTGACTTATTTAAGGGGAGGAGAGCGAGGCTGACCACTCGCATCATACACATGGGAAACGCACTCAATATTTGTATCGTAAACACAGAAATAAAGAACCAATGTATGGAGTGCATTGGGGTCAATAAGATAACAATATAAGATGGCCATGAGGCTCCGCTTCTTCTCAGAGAGCCTGTGTTCTTGTGGCCGTCGCGCGTTTAAGTCTCTACTCAATTTGCTTTGTTGTTTTCCTACCTGCCTTGCACTTGACTTGAAAAGATTAACAAATATCTCAGCCTTGCCTCTCAGACTTCACTCCACGTGCGAAATGTCAGTATGCATCTCAGGCGCTGAAAGCTTTTGCGTGCGCGGTTTAGCCTGCGTGCGAGCACGGTCCCGTTGAGTCGGTCTGTGTGTGATCGGACTAGCTGGCCGCCCCTCCCCCTCTGTCAAGTCAGCGTGAGTGATACACTGTTTACACGGGCTCAGCTGAGTCATTCTCCTCTCCTCTCCTCTCTCCTCTCCGGGCAGGGGTCCTCTATCAGAATACCGCTATTACAAAAAGTATCCAACCACTCCCAGCCGGCTCTGTTTCATTTCAACCTGTTAGAAAAGTGGGACGAGGTTTTCCTTTGCTCTCTCGATTGAACTGCTGGCGGTGATAAGGTGAGGTTAGAAGGGAAACGGTCACTTAGGGTCAAATTCATCGCAGGATCGCCTGCTCGGACATCTGACCCTGACGTCGCACTGGTGCGTGGGCAAGGGGCAAGGAACGTACCCTCGGACTTGAAGGCTGGTTTAGTCTGATCAGAACCTGCCTGCCAAAGTGCGTTCCTGAGGCAGTCGGACCACATTGGGCCGGCCCGGCCGGGCCCGGTCCGGTCCGGTCGGGCCCCACAACAGCCGTGTTCAATGACCCCGTCCTCCTCACTCTCGATGAGCAGTGGTATGTACAGTACAAGAGATGAGAGACAGTCTCTGAAGACTTGTTATTTTATATCAGTAGTCAATGCAGAAACGAAGTGAGATTAAATTAATTGATTTGAACTATGGCATTCTCACACACCTCTGACATGAATAGGATAGCTGGCGTGGAGTGCGGACCCTGTACTTCCCTGACCGAGTGGCGCCTGGCCAGGTGACCGTAGGTGACCTCCAGGCCGGTCGGAGTCAGTGTCACGGTCAGGGTCGGACCCAGAGTCGCGGGGAGTTGAGACCAGTACAGTTATCGATTGCTCACGCTCCGCCCCGCTCCGCCCCGCTCCGCCCCGCTCCGCCCCACCACGCCCCGCCCCGCCCCACCTTACTACGCCCGCTCCGTCACGCCAATCCACGCCACGCCACGCCACGCCACACCTCCCCACGCCACATCCCGCAAGCGTCCGTAAATAAGTTCGCTGCAGAAGCTATAAAAAATATAACTAAATTAAAAATTGGCTTCAGAAAAAATAAATAAAATAACAATACAGTCTTTACACCTAATTGAACGTCGAAGTGAGCACTTTGTGGCCGCCTGGAACACAATAGCCGGTCAGGCTTGTAGGTGAGACGTCTCCATTAGCTCTGTCATAGCGGTGAATAGAGAGGAGAATAGAGGATGGGAAACGAAGGGGAGGGGTAAGCGATACCCGTGAGCCCACTTAGAGCTGCCTCATGAATGACCGGCTGGACTATACCAGCCGACCGCCCCCCTGCCGAGCACGTCGAGGTCGAACGTGAATGACTCAGCACAACACTGTGACTGTCTTAGTACAACGAGTACTATCATTGCTAACATTGGAGATGAGCCCTTTGGTAAGGGCGAGTGATAAGGGAAGGGACCAAAGGCAGCCGCGGAGAAACGGGGCGGCATTTCACGCTGTGAAGTCCAGCCATCGAGAGCGGAGCAGAGGCCAGCGTGCGTCACATGAAGCTCAGGCCCTAACACCGCAGCATGGCCAGCCTGCACTGCTCTGACAGGCCTTTGGAGACCTGCCAGGGCTGCCAGGGGCTGCGGGCACCTCAACAGTCGAGCTTATCACTGCGCTGGAGTGAAACATTGATCCTGGACAACGCCGTCCCCGCGCTGGAGTCGAGCTGTGATCTGGAAGGCTGCAGGAGGGAGGGGGGACGGGGTTGGCGATTCGGGCTCGCTGCCAAGGCGCAGCGACAGGACAGCGATTATTTGGAGGCATGGATCGAGCGTGCTTGCGCGCGCGGCATGCCATCCGAGGGTCAGCGACCCGTCCCGCCATTCCACCACCATCCACATGCTCGCCATCACACGACAGGGAGAACCAACCCGACCAAGAGAGCAGAGCTGGTTGCTCCAGAGCATGTGCACTCTGAATGTCTTGTAACTTTCTGTGCAGGCTTAGTAACATTTTAAAAATATAACTAGGAATCAGTGAAAATTTTGTTTTACTTGCTCTCACAACGTTTACTAAATTGTTGCTTTATTGTTACTTATTAGGGTTATGTGTAAAAATATCAGTAAGTCCGAAAAAAGTTACTAGACAGTTAGAGTGTATGATACGAATACCATGGCTTGTGTTGCTGCAAGGGCATAAAATACTATATTAAAAACAAACAAGATTAATTAGTGCTCCCCCAACGCATTGCTACAACGGGATTTACGGAAAGCAGATATTTCCTGTCAACTTACGACAGTCAAAAATTAAAAATCCGTCGAAAGTAAAAAGGGAAACGACATCAGTTGTCGTGACCAAAACGTGCGGTCACCTGAAAGGGCGCACGAACGTTACGTCATTCCAGTAAACTGGGCTGCTCGTCCTCGCTGAGTTCAATGATCAGATCATCCCCGATCTTGGAGTCCTTGAACCTGGGGAGCCCTGTGCCCTGCCCGGCCACGATAATAGCAAAGCTATCACAAGGCTCGTTTGGCGAGACGAACGCGCGACCAACAGCGGGGCGCGGGTCGGCGGGAGGCGGGTGCGGTCAGCGACAGGCCTGGTGACGACTGGGCGTGGTGGGGCGTGGCGGGGCGTGGCGGGGCGTGGCGGGGCGTGGCGGGGCGTGGCGGGGCGTGGCGGGGCGTG
>CABIKL010001983.1:0-13669 GCA_902196195.1 Aptinothrips rufus
GATCAGTAATTCGGCTCTTGCCTTCGTCAGTTCGAAGCTTGCACGAGCATTTGCTGGTGCAGCATCTGAATGAAACACGTTGCCTGCCAACATTCCGCCATTCGTCACTCACGAGACAAAAAATACAAACAAATTACAAAACACTCACCTTTATGTCAACGTTCATCGCTGGCTCGCGGAATCTGTATTTGTCGTCTTCAAATATAAGAGATGGCGTCCCCTTCGTTGTCTCCGTAGTTTCAAACATTTCCACACTGATCACCGAGCACACTGTACGTGCTTGCTTGCCCCTGTTGTCTCTATGTAACTGGCCGATGCTGTCGGTCACCGCACACCAAACTGCGCATGCGCACAGACGCGATCTAGGTGGCACACCCGGAGCGCTGCTCTGGCCAACTCGAACTTTTAGGTCAGCTGTCAGATCATGGCTTCCCCCTATCTCAAGGCGACTGCGGCGCAAGTGCAAATCGATCCAGAGGATTACGGATTAGAGAAGGTACCGGACGGCGCAAATGGCATGCGACCGTCGCTACGGGCGGCTCTCTTTCTGCTAAATTTTTTGTTGATTATTTAGTTTCTAAGTACTGTAATATTAAGATTTTTCCTTCGGCGTGTGTTAATGCAGGGTTGTTATAAGTCACGGACATCAGGGAATAGTAAGCGAGTAAGCGCGCGTGCGAGGCCCTGACAGTGACCTGTTGTGTTCCAGGTGAAGATCTGGTTCCAGAACCGGCGCATGAAGTGGAAGCGGAGCAAGAAGGCACAGCAGGAGGCCAAGAACCGCGACGGCGACGGCGAGAAGCGGCCCGGCGGCAGCGGGGGCGGCAGCGGGGGCGGCAAGTCCAGCAACAGCTCGGTCAGCAGCAACAGCAGCACGGGCAGCGCGGGCGGCGAGGCGGTCGGCGGCGGCGCAGCGCGCGACAAGCCAGCCAGGCCGGTCCCCGCCGTGTCCGCCCCTGTCGCCGCCCCTCCCGCCCCTGCCATGGAGGCCGTCGCCGAGGACGACCGGCGGGATAACAGCGCGGACCGGGTGAGCCTCCCGGCGGACGACTTCATGGAAGCCGGCGCGGCCGAATCGGAACGAGCGAGCAGTTCTCCGGAGCGGGGGAGGGAGCGGGGGCAGGGGCAGGGGCAGGGGCGCCTCACACCTGCCGAGCGGCCTGCCACGCCCCCGCTAGGCTACCTCGCCGCCAGCCCGCGGCCAGTGGCACCCGCGCAGACCCGCCGGTTTCCAGCGGCCCACTCCTTTCACGACGAGCAGCTCTACAGGCCGTACGTAGTATAGGACAGGGCGCCCTCACTCCCTTCTAGTCGATACTTATACTGTGCGTTAAGTGCGAACAAATTGGTCAAATCTGATGTTGAATAAGTGATGTCATTGTTGCTTTATTTCTATCGCTTACCTCTTCAGGAAGAGAGATTGAGCGACAGGTGGCATTCCCCTCCCTGTTACAAATGAGATTTCTCGATTCTCTAGTGAACTGCTCTCCAGCAAATCTTTAGTTAGGTTTGCATAATCTGCTTTTATGACTTGCTATGACATTCTCGTATACGACGATCTTTTATATGTAGCCATCGGATGAATGATGTTTGGCATTTGCAAGAATTGACGCAATAGAAAGTGACGTTCACTGCTTTGTTTGTACTAAACTGCAAATTTTCTCATCTTTATGATGTGACAACGACTTGTAAAATTGCCGTACAGACACTAAATTTATCGTTATCATTGTGATGAAAGTTTACCCTTATTTATGTTTTTGAAACTTTGAATTTGTCAACTAACTGTCGGTAATGTATGGCCGAAACCAAATATAAGTGTTTAATGTTTAAAATAATCCTTCACTATTTAATTTCCACAAAACAGCACAAATTTGATAAAATTTGTTTTAAATTTTGAGTTTTTTGTTGTTATTAGTTCATGTGTCTTGATATTTTTATTTGCGTTAAAAGTGTAGTATTAAAATGTTAGATCAAGTGATTGCTATGTGGTTTGTGAGCTGTGTAATAAAGCAAACACTGTTAATAAAATGAAAATAAGTGAACCAATCCTCATACCTCATTTTGTTCTTAATTCTTTTGTTATTACCCAGCGTAGGCAAGGCAAAGGCATGGTGTAGGTGTAAATTCCTATGCTCATTTAGTATGACAGAATTCAGTTTAGCAGAAAAATAAAAATTAAAAATTGTGATGAAGCTTTAATCAGCGTAAAAACCTTTTGCATGATCATCCAGAGTAAGACTATGTTCCTTGAAAGTAAATTATTGAACACTTATTATCAGAAAGCACATAGCTACCACAAGAGTATCAGAATACCACATAAACTTCTGACAAGAGCGGCCTTTGAACACCGTTTAGTTTCATCATCAACTTACATTTAATTTTTTGTATCATGTTTCAGAACTTGACACTTGGATGTAAATTGGATGAATCTAGTTCATTCAACAATCTCAATCTCGGCTTCCCTAACAGAGGGTACACCATAAAATATTTTACAAAGATAGCAAATCTCTAAAGAGACTTACTTTATAATTCCCAATTCACCTCATCCTGACATGCCATCAGAGTACAAATGACAAATACTGCCAACTAACTATGTGAGTAATGTTGCAACAGGAGATTCCTTACTGACTTTAAAATGGCAGTGAATTTCATAAGTCCATTCATGATTTGTTTAATTTTTAGTTTCTCATGGGGGCTGGGATGGCAATGATTTACGAAAGGAAAATTACAGTTAGGTAGTGAAACCACTGGCAAGTTGTAAGAGAGCCCAACAAATTTGAAATGTGCAATTTTTTGCAATAATTAATAATCTCTCACCAAATATCAGCAAAATTTTCATAAGCATGAAGCCACTTTGGAGCAGGATAATACAACAAACAGTCAGTTTATAACCCTTGTACGGAGTAAGTCTTGGAAAGGACCATTCCAACAACAGTATCACATGCAAGTGTCTCATTTTACTATGTTTCATACATGACGAGAAAGAGATCCCTTACATTTTCTAAAACAAAGTGACTGAAGTGAGTGTGTCAACAGATCTAATCTAGACTGAATGAGTGAAAAAAGAATCAATTTGCCTTTACTGCTTTCAGACAGATCAAAGTATATTTACAAAATCAAAGAAATAACAGGTCCCTATGTGAAAATTCTAAATGCCTGCTATTGATTTTCCTATTTACTGGGTGCAATCCTGCATAAATAAACACACACTGTTTTCCATAAAATATAAATTTTATTTTAATATACTTTTTCATATAAATTAAAAGTTACGAAAGGTAATCTTTTCTGAATGCAAACAATTAACATGCTATGTACTTGTACTAAGGCTAGATGGACAGATATCTAATACTTTAGTCACGTGCAAAGATTGGATAGCAAACATATGACAGGGCAGCAGCATAGCAGCCAGCTACTCAACCAACTAATAACGTAAAATTATTGGAACAGAAAAATTAGAAGCCTACTACAGTGTTAGTAAAATAAAATGGAATTATTTATGCAGACATGCACATCGGCAGGTAAAACATTTCTCATAAAAAAGGCAAACAAAAGGTACTATAAAAATAAAATAATGAAAACATAAAAAACGTGAATACTTTTTTCCTTGTATACACAACATTACACATTTTTCTGCATATCAAACATTACTTATAAAATAATAAGTTTCTATGAAACTGGACATTAAAAACACAAACAAAGTATTGACAAATAAGCAAAACCAGGCGGTTACAATGACTTAACAGGTAAAAAGATTCTATGTTCCACTCTGAACATAATAGTTGCATTTTCAGGGCCCTCTCTGATAGGTGAAGGAATTTTCTCTATCCACAAAAGAAGTATAGAAGGCAAGCATTGATGTTACAGCTTGATCTAATGTACAAAACAGAGGCCTTTGAATAGTTTAAAAAAACTTAAATGGTAGGATGGCCCCAAGAGACCAAAAAGTGGTTAGAGCCCATTTCATTTCACAATTATTAGATGTACAATTAGGGACAAACAAACAAAAAGAAATAGCTACTGAGTAGCTCATTTTAAGTGCTGTACACTTTTAACATGATACTGCTCTGCTGCTTATATATTGTCAAGGGACGGTGAGGTCATAAATGAATGAACGTGAGGTGAATGTAAGGTGAATTGAATGTGTAAGTAAAATGTGAAAAAAAAAGAAGAAAAAAAAGGGTCAGCCAGAAGAAGAGGCACTAACATAAACACATACAGTTCAAGTTCACTACAGTGTTGTACATACACATCCTCTCTACAGAAACTAACCAACTACAAGAGAAAGGATAGGTCAGAACACTTTGATGAAATATTTCTCCTATTTTTCAGAAATAATCTTCCACAAACAACTTGATGTAGTGAAATGAGATTTTGAATCCATAGTTTCAACAGGTGAGGATAATGTCCTCTTTTGGCAGTAGACTGGTGAGAGGTGTAGCAACATATTGCTAAGAGCAAAGTGACAACTTTGCAATGCAGCATAAATCTAGCTGAAGCACTGTAATCTGAATCTTCAGATCAGTCACAACCTACGGGTAAAAAAAAATAATCAAAAACTTAGCGGGCTGATTTTAAAAATTAGAGAGTGAATCTTCATGAAGAGGCATATACCAGATCATTGTGATGCACCAGTAGCAGTCTGCTGCTGGATTTCTATCTTTTCAACTGTCATATCAGGATTCATGAGAGTGGCTTCTTGAATAGCCTCAGCCAAAGCCTTATCGTGGTCAATAGGGTCGCCATCAGACTGAATGGTTATCTTCTGTTCGACTCGTGTTTCCACAACACCATCACGTTCAGTTTTGTACTAAAACAATAATGAAGAGCACATGAAGATACTAACAAATGCACTGTAAAATACAAGATCAACAAGAGAAGAGAATATGGGCATGGAAATAAGAGACTTACAGTAACTGTCTCAACTGTTCGGGTTTTGCTGCTGATAGTTTGGGAACTGACTATTTCACCCTCCACGTTGTAGGCACCATCATCAGTCTCAAGGGCAACTTTACGACTCTCAGTTTGAACGAGAGGAACTTGGGTTGTGCTGGTTAGAGCAGGCGCCTCTCCACCCTCTCCAAAGACGAGAGTCTCAGTCTGCACGATGCCATGAGGCTGCTGAAAAACAGAAAGACAAGCATATGTGCTTAGTATACCTTAACATTAATATTTTGATTCTAAATATTTTTTAAAGCTAGACCATTGATTGTAAAGGTATATTGTTTTTTTAAATGGAGTTAACTAAAAGTTTAGTCATGAAACAGAAAAAAGCTTATGCATAAAAAATTCAACATCAGAGTAATAATGAAATCAAAATTTTTTATTTCCTTAATTTGAATTATTTTAATCTTTTAAATGGATCAAAAATTTTCTTGAATGACTGAGCTTTAATCATTCAGGACATAGGAACAGACAACACCATACACAGAAAATCATGATGCAGACATATAGTAGTTCACTTTCCCTGCTACACACGTTGCATCTGAATATAGCTCATTCAGCAACCTCACACACATATGCTTCTTTCAACAAAACGATGATTAGTAAAACATCAGAATGAATAGAATTAATGGTTTAGACACAATTTTTTAAAAAGTTAGTTCCAAAATTTTCTCAATTTAAATTTTATGTACTTTCAACTTGGCAGAAAAAAGACTAACATTAGAAAGAAAAAAAAGCATATGAGCTAAACAATGGACTGGATAAACAATTTAGATAACAGACATTATAATTACCAAAAATGTAAAAGACAACATAAGTAGTGGAGAGCAATAAAGTCAATTAGAAAGAAAACGCAACATAAGAAATTGAAGAACAAAGTGAAAAGTATTGTGTGTGCCAGACATGATATACACGAAAATCAGGATAGAAAGAGTTCTGATGGTGTATCAAGCCACACATGTTGCAACACAAAGGGAAAGAGCACACCACAAATCCATGCAAAGGAATAAACAGGCATGACGGTTTTCCTAAATATTTTGCAACAGTCTGTGAGTAGGCCAGAGGGGAGAATTTTCTGTCCTCCTTTGATACCTGTGGGCCAAACTAATCAACTGTTGCAGATTTCTGGTTTGTACTTCAGAGGAAGATGAGAAACAATTTCTGTCTGCCACATTCTCTTCAATGAATACAACATGCTGTTTCCATCGGATCGCCAAAGCAAACAAGCAAGCAAACCAACCTGGAACAATGTGCCATCATCAGCATTGCAGTTGACAAAGTACTCGCCCTGAGAGTCATCCAGGATGTCCACTGGGGTGCCAGAGTCGTCCGAGCTCGTCGAATCAGAGGAACTTGACGACCTAAGACGCTGCACAGGGTAGCGTGGCATGGTGTGCCGTTAGTGGTGCAAATAGCAATGCCATGCAATTTCAACATGCAATGTGTGTAAACTAGGTATTACAACAGCTTAAATTGCAATAACTGAAAATAATAATAATGAAAATTCCACAGGTGGAAAACTAGAAACACCGCCCACTGCCGTGTTACCAATGTTTTTGAATAGGATAGAGTTCAGCAATGCACAGTTAAGCCATCTGCATAATAATGCAGACAGAAAATCAGCCATCATAAGGATGGAAATGTATGAAAACATAAACATTCACTTGATAATAAGTTGTTTTCATTAAGCCATATCTTAACTAGGATGATCTATTACAATTCACTTATCAAACTTTGAACAAAAAATATACTGTTTAAATTACGAATGATTAAAGGACTTCAAAAACATGTCAGTCTACCAGAGATCATATAGAGCTTTATAAATGAAAAAGAACCAGCAGTTTTTGTTTCCTTAAAAAAGTGAAATATCCATGGTTAGTGTCACAAATGACAAGAAAATAAAGAAAGCAATGTAAAAAATAAAGTGCAAAAGATATTTGATGGTTTTCTAGCAGTGTGGTGCAACAAAATAATTTTGTCTGAATACAAAGCATTATTTTCTATAACACACAGCTCTTCACTTGCTGATGTCACTATCTAGGCTGCAATAAAACTTGGAAAAAAATTACGTCTTTTTGACACTTACCTGTGTATCATTTCCGCTCAAAACTGTAGAAGTGGCTCGGACCTCTTGAGTCACCACTCGCTGTTCTTGGCGAGTAGCACTAGTTGTCATTGTGTGGGCCACAGTTTTCTCTTCAACCTGAAACGCATAATATTTGCATCAACTCACAGTTCACGGAGAAAAGATATTTCAAGTTTCTGATTTTGGAGACTAACAGAAACTTAGATGGCACTTCTGATTTGCTGTAATTCAGCACACAAATGAAGGCCAAAAATTAGGATACTATGAGACCCACTTAATTTTAGTGACTTCCAGACATAAACTTCCTACCTGGCTTGTCTTAGCGTTCTTCTCAAGGTCCTCGTGAGTTGTGGCTGTTCTAGTGGTGACTGCAGTTGCAGTGACGTAAGGCGAGCGCCCGTTGTCGTTTACTCCCTCCGCCTACATACACAAGCATCAATGACTACAGTGCCAGCACTATTTCTTAAACGTTATGATATTCTGGAAAGATTGCTAAATTTCAAATCCTAAGAGATCTAAATTTCAAAACTGCAAAGTGACAATGGTGCATTTACTCTAAAGATCACAAAGAAATTTTGAGTCAATCAGGTAAAAATGGAGTAAATAATCCAAACTAGGAAAAAAATTAATGAAAAATGATTAAGAAAAATGAATAATATTCTTAAAATAGAGTTTTTAAAAAAATCAAAGAAAATAATCCATGCAATGCAAATAATAATACCACAAAAAGCATTCATCTCCATAAATCTCAAAAGATAAAAAAATAAAACACTATACTGCAATACAATTGAAAAAATCAAGCAATATCAAACCTTGTGTTCGTGCGTGGACACATTAACGGCGCCCGTTCCCAGATCCTCAACCTTTTCTTCAATGTTGTGAGTGAGGCCTTCACTATCTTTTACAACAGTTTGCTTTGTGGTGGTTTTCACAACCTTGGGAGTTCCAGCCACCAACTGCTTATCAGGAGATCCTGCCTTCTTCTTGCTTGGGGTGCGAGGAAGTCTCAGTTTGGCAGCGATGCCCTTGAGCCCACGGGACCTCTCCCCCTCACCCTCAGTGGTGTCATCACTTTCTGATACCTCGCCACCTGACGTGGTACTGTCCTCTGGCTGCCCAGACTTGGGAGAGCCTGTGCTTGCAGCTCCCAATATTGTTGTTTTCGATTTAGTGGACCTTTCCTTCATCTTACTTTCTTTAGCAGCCTTTTCTTTAGCTTCCTTCTCCTTGGCAGCCTTCTCCTTGGCTTCCTTTGCATCTTTCTCTCTAGCTTCCTTTTCTTTAGCTGCCTTCTCCTTGGCTTCTTTTTCTTTAGCGGCCTTTTCCTTTGCCTCCTTCTCCTTAGCTTCCTTCTCTTTAGCTGCTTTTTCCTTCGCCTCCTTGTCTTTCAGCTCTTTCTCCTTGGCAGCTTTTTCCTTGGCTTCTTTTTCTTTCGCTGCCTTCTCCTTGGCCTCCTTCTCCCTGACTTCCTTCTCCTTAGCTGCCTTCTCCTTGGCCTCTGCCTTGGCCTTGGCCTCCTTTTCCTTGGCCTCCTTCGCCTCCCTCTCCCTCAGCTCCCTGGCCTCCCTGTCCTTCGGGTCGTCGGTCTGCTTGGCTCCCAGGGCGCCGAGCCCTCCGAGCCCTCCAAGCCCTCCGAGCGCCCACTTGCTCTTCTTCTTGTCCTTGCTGGCCGCGTTGGAGGGCGAGTCGGGGCTGCCGGGGCTGCTGGCGCTGCCGAGGCTGGTGGGGCTGCTGGGGGACTCGTAGCCGGCCTGCTGCGAGGCGAACTCCGACTCCTTGGCGAGGAACTCGGCCACGGGACTGCTGGGGGAGGTCCTGCCGGCCGGGTACTCGGTGGTGATGGTGGTTGTGATGGTACGCACGGTCCCGCCGCCGCCGCCGGAACCTGGTTTCCCTGCTCCCGCCCCGGCTCCCGCCCCGGCTCCAGTCCTGCCAACAGCAGCGCCGCCCACTCTGGGGGAATCGCCCGGCCCGCCGTAGGGATAGGCTCCTCCAACGAGACCCTCGTCGTAGTGAGAGGACGCACCCGTGGAGATGGTGTACGAGGCGGGGCCGCTCCCTGGCGAGGCAGCCCTCCCAGTAACCCCCGATGTGACGGCCGAGTCCTTGCCTTTGCCGAACAAGAAGCCGGACTTCATATCGAGCTTCCTGCGCGCGGAGGGCGAACCACCAGCTCCTCCTCCGTCGGCGCCGCCCTTCGCCTGTTCCTTCCGGGCGGCCGACTCGACGTAGTCGAGGCCGGGTGTCTTGATCCCGACGCCGCCCCCTGCAGAGCTGCCCTCCGTCGCCTTGGCGTTCTTCTCCCCCAGCGTCTTCCTCTTCTCGGCCGTCTCCGCCACTCTCTGTCCCTCTCCCGGCGCGTAGTTGAAGGCGAGTCCGGTCAGGATCCTGCCGGTGGTGGGGGAGCGCTGCTCCTGCTGCTGACGCTCGCGCTGCTGTCGCTGGCTCTCCTCGTACGAGAAGCCCCTGTCCTGGGGGCTGAACGGCTTGTGCCTCAGTTCGGCGTCGTCGTCGGCCACGTAGTCGTAGGGCCTGGTGTAGCCGGGCAGCTCGGGCGAGCCGTGCGGGGGGCCGCCGCCAGGGCTGGTTGACCCGAGGCTGCCGTCCGCCCTCTTGTCCGGACTGGACACGGCTGACGACACGTCCGTGTCGAGAGAAGTGTCCACCTCCTTCACTCCGACGGCTACCTTCTTCTTCTTGGACGCCCTCTCTCTCTCCTTCTCTTCCTTCGCCCGACGCTTCTCTTCGTCTTTCAACCTTTTTTCTTCATCACGCCTTCTCTTCTCCTCGTCTTTCCTCCTCTTTTCTTCCTCCTTCTCTTTACGCTTTGCTTCCTTGGCTCGCTCCCTCTCCTCCAACTCTTTCGCCTTGCTCCTGAGCAGGGAAGACACTGCCGCTCCTGTCCCGGTGGGGGACTTCTCCCCCTCCCCTCCTTGAGTCGTCTGCTCAGTCAGTTCAATTGCAACCTGGTCTTTGTCATTGTCTCTTCCCTTATCCTTACCACCAAATCTGCGACTGGAGCCTTTGCCAAACAGCGTAACTGGGCTCTATGCGAATAAACAATAAATAAAAAAGTAAAAGACAAGCACAAGCAAGTAGGCGAGGCAAAACAAATTAAAAACAAATAAAAACAGAATAAAAACCTACTGATACTAAAATTCTAAGCCAAACTTTGACAGTTTACACCAATCATGCCCAATTCCAAGGAAATATCCATTATTTTGAGCCAATATATATTACTTAACTGTACTACATGAACAAAATTCTAAAGAAAAATGTATCAATGAAATAATTTTACTTTCTTACATAATGGTCTAAACTAACATGCTTACTTCTAGCTTCCCGATTAAAAAAAGGACTACCATCTATTATGGAATCTAGCAGCATAATAAAAAAAGTAATACTTGCAAATAATGGAAAAGGTTTTGGTCTAAAAAATTAAATGCAATCATAAATAAATAGCAGGATCCAAAGAGAAAGATTAGTAGCTCACCTTCACTTTTCCTTTTTCTTTGTCAGGGCTGTCAATAATTTTATCTTTCCCGATCTTCTTGTTTGATGGGTCAGCAGATGGATCTGTGATGAGTGAGTCATCTCTGTTTTCTTTCTCATTGTCATCATCTGTGTCCCCAACGCCATTTTCCTTTTCTTTATTCTTTTTGCTGCGTCCTAGCCTGATTCCTCCAAGTGGAAGTACAGCAACTCCACCAATGGGTTTCTGTAAGAAAAAGAGAGGTAACACAGAATGAACACCAAGATGTCAATATTATAAATTGATTTTAACATGCTTCCAATTTCTGGAAGCATTGAATACAGTTCATCACAATGAATTAAATGCAAAAAGATAAAATAAGGATGCCTACAAAACTAGACTTCAAAAGTTTTTCGCAGAAGTACCAGCACCAACACAAAACTATAATTAAAGTATGCATATCAGGATATAATGTTTCTTATGTTGCTGGCTATAATACAGCAGTCAATAGGCAGACAACCTATGTACATGGTGTATAATGATTATTTTATAATGAAACAGGAGACTGAAACCTCCTGAAAAAAATGATGGCACAACAGTTGATGAAACATCAAATCATATTTTGATAATGAAAAACACAGTCTACTTCAAGTAAATGACTGAGCAAGATGATGATGATAAGCAACATGCATCTCACAACTAATGATTAGGAATTTCAGACATGCAATTAAATGAAGGAAACTGTGGAATTCTGATATAGGTTGAAATTTAACTCAAAACCCTAAGAATTCCCACAAAAGCGTCCCTGCCCTAACTACAATTACTATGAAGATCCACATTAGCAAGATTTCCCCTCCAATTTGCAAGTAAATGCCATTTTCAAAACAGATCTAGAAGAGAAAGCACTCTCAAACTCAAAGAGAATAAAAAAACAAACACCACAACTCTCCATCAAGCTGAAAACAAAAACTCAAGTGGAGTGCTACAGAAAGATGAACAGCATTTATGATGATTCTGCGTGGCAACTTCTTCATATGGGCAGCATGAAAGCCAACAAAGCTACCTTAATTTTCTCTGATGCGGAGTCTTTACGGCTGCCAGCCTCATATTCGCCTTCCTGGGAACTGTCTGAGCTAGCACTTGTTTCGCCCAAGCTGCCCTTACGTCCTCGCTATAAGTGTTAGTATAAATTAGACATGACAGCACTACTACCTTTAAATCGCTACAGAGAGAAACAAAAATAATTTACAAAACTGAAAATGCTTTATCCATTTCTGCTTTGCTCTTTCGCTGTGCTGGTATTCAAATCAGAAGAACAACAAGAAACAACATCTTCAGGACAAAACACATCGATTTTTCATTGAGTAGAATATTCCTGCTTTCGTTATTGTAGGAGGGACTAAAAAATGAGGAGTTACCTTATCTTTGTCCTTAGATTTCTTGTCCTTGTCTTTTGATGCATTGAGATGCTCCTCAGGAATTCTGGCAGGGTGAGGCATGGTGTTCCGCTTAGGCTCACTGTCATCACCAAGGTGTCTGTGACCAAGAGCTGGAACAGAAAAGATAAGAATGTGAAACTTGAAACTTTCATTCTTATTTTCATGGAAGATAGATTATTACTATAAGTTACCATCCATACTGCGACTTGTAAGTCTTCTTCCACTCAGAGATCTTTCAAACTCAGGAGCCTGTCGATCTATTGGCAATCGTCTTGATTCATAATGTGTGCGGCCAGAATATCGGAACTTCGATCCAAAGCGGGGGAACAGCCCAGATTTCATGGTAGGTTCTGGTTTCATAAGTCTGAGGACAGAGTTCAATTTAAGTTAAGGAGCAAAACAGCGACTATTCATAACTAAGAGCAGAAAAATACTTACCGGAAGAAGGTGTGATGTTCCACACAAACTTTCCACAACTTTTTAGCAGCTCTGTGATTTACAAGCTTAAAGCACACAGTTGACTCAAACTGTTCATATTCGCCTGGTCTAATTTTTATGTAAAAGTTATGGCGTTTATATGATATTTTGAGAATTTTGGGCCAAGCAAATCTATTAATTCTCAACCTGCAAAATCATTCAATGAATAAAATGAGGTTCAAGTTACTGAAAGTCAGCAAATAAAAACATTTCTTTTTGGTCTTGACATATCATAGTTCTTCTCTTACTGACCTATCGCGGTAGACAAGCAAGCCTGATGCACAAACACCTAGCATGATATCTACTCCTTCAGAGTCCTTGGCTGGATGGAGATCAACACCATACATTGCAAGCTTCTTAGCATTTTCCAGGAAATGTAACTCTGCCTCTGCTGGTGTTTGACCCCTGGGAGGCGAAAGGGGTAATTTCAGTGGCACAAAACTAATCACATGCAAAAAACCAAACTGCCAATGGAAAGAAAATCCAAAACTCACTTGTGAGTACGATGCAATTCCATAACTTTGTCTTCCAGTTCAGATGTCTGATTTGGTGCGAATCTAAACTCGTGGAGGTAATCACGGCCATGTTCCTCAGGGTCATAGTCGCCGAGCTCTGACTGTACTAGGTATGAGCCCAAAAGAGCGTGGGTAACGAATGAGCAAGGAAGCCTTTCCGTAAGAATGTCATTTCGGATTTGAAGACAGAGATGGTATCTGTGAGTGCAACAGAAAAGAATTGAAGAATTTCAAAAATTTAATACGTACAATAAAAGTAAACAAATTTAGCCAAGCAAGGGGGGCACTTCTCAGCATATTGGTTTACCTTGTGATATCTTCCTGGAGCTGAGAAGGATCTGGAGGGTAAAATTTGACTTCAAAGTTAAATTTCCAGGGCTCATCTGGAAAATGAAAAGACAAACATAATTTTAAAACCACGTAAGGGAGTAAGGCATTATAGTTTGGGTGGTGGACTCTAATTGTTAGAGGTGCATGGAGTATCTTACAGGATTGAGGACTAGAGAGATGTTTGGGCAGTTTCGATTGGGGTCCACTACTTGGTCAGCTAAACCCTGGGTTATCTAGCACTTGGCTTCGCGCGGAACTTCTGTTCAAGACGGTCTGGCTATTATCTTGTCACGGCTATGTATAACAGCGGCGTGGGCCGGAGTTAAAGTGGCCAGAGCGAGAGAGAGAGAGAGAGAGAGAGAGAGAGAGAGAGAGAGAGAGAGAGAGAGAGAGAGAGAGAGAGAGAGAG
>CABIKL010001984.1:0-13668 GCA_902196195.1 Aptinothrips rufus
CTCACCCCTTGCCCTCGTTTGTGTACCTCCGCTTGTTCTTCGACTTCCGTTTCAGGCTCCATTGGAATACCCTATTCGCCTCATCTTGAGCTTTTAGTGAGTTGATCTGTTCCGCTGGGAGATCGCTTTCTTGACTTCCGGTTCCGAGAAGAGTTTTCGAGAATTCGTGCACGTGTGCTAGTAACTTAATTGTGCAAACTGCAAGTGTAGGCGTACGGCTTCGCACGCGAGAATAATTAGTTATTGCGAAAATATTGCTGACGTCAATTTAACGCGGCGTGTTCCGCGTGAAATCAATAGCCGATCTGAGCTGATGGCGAAACTCACCTATCTGACGCGATAGCGGGGCGGGAGGCACCGAGTTACACTGCTCTAATCACAAGGAGTGCCGCCCTGGAAGTGCCGATATCGATATTCGGAGGGATTTCATGTCGAGATAAACAAGATTTTCCGCCCTGCATTTTACCCCGGAAGCCTTCTGCACAGTAGACTTGGTCTCGTCGCGATCCGCTTGGCCCAAGAGGCGCCGACCAGAACAGCTGCACTTGGGGCGTCTGCATCGTAGATCCGCTGCACCAGAGACGTGCTGTACAGTCGCTCGTCCTGACTCAGCCGTGGGGAGCTCAGGACTCATTGGAAGGGCGTTGACATGAAGCGCAGAACTCCATCTCTGTTCGCCAACTGTCACATTGTCGGTCACAAAGTAAATACACGCTAGCCCCGTCGGTGAATGAAAATTATGGGAACCTAAAGTCCGCCCCGTGACGCCATGACGTGCGGCTCCCAGTGGGCCAAGAGTCCCCCCCCCCCCCCCCCCCCCCCCCCCCCCCCCCCCCCCCCCCCTTCTCCTCTCCCACCACCCTCCTCCTGCCCCACAGAGTGGAGATAAGCCAAGCGATGTCAAGAGATGAGATGGACCATCCGAATGGACGCTGCGGCAGACAGACGGCCCCCGTCTAGCCGCGCTTACCATATCTATCTAAATCGACCGATCAGTAAAGTCCCAATTACATTCTGTACTTTATTATCACCGGTATAACACATCTCCTGCTGTGGTTGGGTTCGTCAAAATGCCCGCAAGCAGGGCATCGTTTTGTCGCATCTGTGGTGCAGCCGCCGACGAAGGATCATCTGCGAGAAATGAGAATGACATTATTGTGTGCATTTGTAGGTCACGCCACTACCAAGTGCTTCGGGAACATGACGGAGTGGGGCTGCTACTCGCTGGGGGAGCCGTGGACCTCGGAGGCCAGGCCCATCTCCCTGTACCCAGAGGACCCTGAAGTCCTGGACATCAGATACTGCCTCTACACCAGAAGGAACAGAACATGCCAGGTGAGCCAGTCGCTTTGCAGATTGCTGTGCGAGTCCAGCTTGCACTTTATGACGCGGAGGTCTAGTTAAGGACATCGTCCTCTTATTATTATTCTTTTTATTTATTTTTGTATTATCGTACTAACTCGGATCAAGTAGAACTTTGCACTTTTATCTAACGCGTTGAACTCCTCGCGTGACCTTGTAAACCATGATCTCTCAATTCGATAGCGCAAATATTTGTTACACGCTTTTCCAACGTGGTCTCGGTGCGTCGTATTTTTTTTAGAGCAGTGCCTTATAAACAAACGACGTCACAAGTCGCGGTCCAAGGGAGTGTACACGCTGTTTGCATCGCCATGAGCGACAAGACGTGCGGGGGAGGGCG
The DNA here is from genome assembly GCA_902196195.1 of Aptinothrips rufus. Classification (NCBI taxonomy): domain Eukaryota; kingdom Metazoa; phylum Arthropoda; class Insecta; order Thysanoptera; family Thripidae; genus Aptinothrips; species Aptinothrips rufus. The sequence continues at coordinate 1,703 of CABIKL010001984.1, forward strand.
CCGACTCGGAGCGATTACTGACAGCCAGGACGGACAGAGAATCAAATTAACAAAATTCTTTTGTCTGTATCTCAAAATATTTGTTATGCCTGTAGAGCATTTTGTGACGTCCGTAGACCAAGACCCTACATTTGCTTGGTGTAGTCGTCACTTTGAACGATTTCGCGCGGGAAGGGGCAAGTTGAGCATCGGGGCCGGGGTAGGCTCATGCGTTCTCGGCGCCACCGCGTGTACTTGTTATCTGCGACCTTGCCATGGCGGGACTATTGCAACAAAAGTCTTCTCCATTACCGCCACTTATCTGTGAGACTGGGCTGTTCACAGCTGCTGCAAGTAACTGAGCCTGCATCCATCTACAGATCGTCCCTGGTGCCCGGACACCGCACCTACTTCGTGGCTCACGGCTTCATCGAGAGCGGCGAGAAGCCATGGCTGCAGGTGAGTGGAGTGAATTGAATACTCAATTCAGCATGTCCAGTTAGCGAGTCCTGAACGCTCGTCGAGTCTGGTAGAGAGTGAGAGAGATGTTCAGCGTCCATCGCGTTCGCAGCAACGGACAGAACAGGCTCCGGACTAGCCAGCACGGCCTGCTGCATGTTCAGTGAGAGGAAGCTCATGGAAGGTGTTTGCCCTGCAGCTCATGAAGGACCGGCTGCTGGAGCGCGCGGACGTGAACGTGGTGGTGGTGGACTGGGGGCGCGGTTCAGGGCCGCCCTACAACCAGGCGGTGGCCAACATCCGCATGGTGGGCTACACCACCGCCAGGCTGCTCTACCGCATGAAGGTGAGGAACTGGCAATCAACTAAATGAAAGTACAGACTGACGAGCTGGGAGTGTGGGGTCGACAGTGAGAGCACACACTTCAAGGTGTGTACACTCATCTGTAGGGCACATTGCTTCTCGATTACTTCAGACTGTCTTTGATTATATCAACGTTTAAACTCAAGGTAATCAGGTTTTAGTGATGAAGCTTCTATTCAAACATCACAAGTGCTATAGGTAGAAATGTGGAGTGTGCTGCGTATTGAGTTGTACATACTCGGCTCTCGGCCTGTTAGAGCTTTCCTTTCTGTTCAGATGGCTGTAGGGCTGAACCCGGAGCTCTGCCACATCATAGGACACAGTCTGGGCGCGCATCTCGCTGGGTACGCCGGTTACCACCTCAGAGAAGACTTCGGCCTCAAGCTGGGACGCATCACTGGTAAGCTCGCGAGCGCCTTGTTGGCAGGCAACCCATTCGACAGCTGCGCTGCGCTGGTGGGGTCGATACCCCGGGTATGGCCTTCGAGAAGAGAGGCGGGAACTGTCATGGTGGAACTGCGCTTCGCGCATGCGGTACGAATGGACTAGTGTTATCAGACCTTTTCCCCAGATGGATCTTCGCACCTGCGGGACCCTCATGCGCAATGACAGTTGGCGCCCCTCCTCCCGGATGCCCTCTACCTCCGAACCAGGCGAGTTTGAGAAAAGGTGTAATTTTTATTATCTTGTTCCAGGGATGGATCCAGCGCAGCCCCATTTCAGCAACACTGACCCACTCGTCCGTCTCGACCCGACGGACGCGATCTTCGTCGATGTCATCCACACCGATGCGATTGATCAAGTGACCGGAGGTAAAAACTGACTTCACGTTCTGGAAAATACTTGGCCTTTCTTAAGTTACTACTTTATTTGTCATTTTTTTTAAAGCGTTCTATTTAAATAAGATTTTAATGAAGGACCGACTCCTATCTTTTGATCAGGATTTGGCATTGAGGAACCGATTGGCCACTTGGACTTCTACCCCAATGGTGGCAATAATCAACCTGGTTGTGAGCAGAACATCTTCAGCTTCATATCTCAAGAGGAGGGCAGCCTCTTTAAGGGTAAATGGATTATGTTAAATATTATTAGAACAAGGGAAGATACGCGTACACTGCCAAGCTGGTGTTAACATAACAAATTGGCAAAATCAAATTTTCAAATAAAAAAAAGGCAGTAACTCGAACAATTTTTTTAAAAAAAGGCATTTTTGCGCAGATTTTCTATCCTCTGTGCTTACAGCTGTTTTTTGCTGCAGGGATCAAGAAGTTCATCGGTTGCAACCACGTGAGAGCTCACGAGTATTTCTCGGAGACGATCCTCCGGTCCAACGCACCGTGCGGATTCTGGGCAGTAGAGTGCGAAAGTTATGACAAATTCAGAAATGGCTCCTGCTTTGCCTGCACCCCTCCGGTGAGTTGTGGCTTTCCGTTTCAGTGGAGCAGGCTGGCATTCCCTCTCAGAGCGCGACGAGCTGCAGTAGCGTCTCTTTGCTTGGCCTACGGAACCTTAATATGTTTTGTGTTCAGTAACTGTGCTGTGTTACAGGGCCACAAGTCTCACGGGGGTCATGGCGGTCGCGGCGGTCATGGGGGTCATGGGGGTCATGGGGGTCACGGGGGTCACAGCAAGGGCCCGCTCTGCGCGCGGATGGGCCTGGAAGCGGGGCAGAAGAGGTTCCAGCATGCCGGCCGGCCCGTGAGACTGTACCTGATAACAGGAACAGAGAGTCCTTTCTGCAGTGAGTATACGACGTCAGTCCGGAATCATTTCTCTCTGACCGTCTTACCACCGATGAGTAGGGGCCGTTCACAAACTACGTGACTGATTTTAGGGGGGAGGGGGTTAGCCTAATGTCACGGCCCTATCCCCAATACATGGTGAGGTTAGGTTAGATTGGTCACGTAAGGGGGGAGGGGGTCTAAAAGTGGCCTAAAATCGGTCTCGTAGTTTATGAACGGCCCCTAATGAAGTCCGACTATCTACTCAGGGTGGCTGTACCTCGTAACGGTGCGGCTTTCGGCGAGCAACAAGTCCGTGGCGGACGGCGGCGAGGTGGGGAAGATCAACATCTCACTCCGGGGAGACGCGGGGGTGGCGAAAGACATGCACCTGTACGAACGGTAAGTGGAGTTCTCATAGTCATTTGTCGGCACTTCGTTGCCAGTGTGGGTGCTGATTGGGTAGTCCTCTTTGAACATCGATTGGCAGAACTGGTTAGCCACCAGCTCGAGAGTCGCTTAGGGCGTGGCTCTCTTTCTGCTAAAATTTTTGTCTACACAATCAACAAATTTTCGAAATTCGACTTCGGCTACTCGTTTCGAAACGTATCACCTCAATAATAACAGACGACCGTTTCTAGAGAGACGTACCTGGCCCCGGGGAGCGTCCATCAGAGGGTGGTGTCCGGGGCGCGGGTGGGCTCCATCCACAGCGCGACCATCACCTTCGAGTACGTCACCTCCGTCAACCCGCTCACCTGGCGTTTCTTCGAGACCACCAAGATACACATGGCCTCCATCACCATCGAGTCGCTCAGCGTGCTCGGCAAGGAGAGGTGAGTCCGCCATACCGGTAGCAGTCTCTATAGACCCCAGAAAAGACGACAAAACCCAGTTTCTGGGGCTGCCGAACCCAGAAAGCAAGGGGAAGAAAAAGCTTCTTTTTTAAAGTCATGTTGCGAGATTAATTACAAAACGCGTTTCGTAGCTACCTGATTATTTTGGAATAGGCCACAAAATGAACTTCAAATGTTTCTCTTTCTTCTGGGCCTTAGCACGTGTTTTTTTCTGTGCGCTGTGTATCACAAACGCACTGGTTCCGTTGCAGACTGACGCTGTGCACTAAGGACGACACCCTTGTGTCTGGGAAGCCCATCACTCTGACGAGGGCACACGACTGCGCAGGCTGACCGCTCCGTGGCCGCGGACCTCGAGGTGTACCTCGAGGTGTTCTCCGTCCCAATGGCAGCGGCCTCCAGGACCCACCAACAGAGAGGTGCAGCCAATGAGCGTGTCGAGCACGCGTCGCCACTCTCTTACTATAGGCCCTCAAGCCCAAAGCAGTGTCTTGCAACAGGTTGTGAACTTGCTCTGCGGAACTGGCGTCGGCCGTCCCCTCCCCCACGGCACCTGGAGCTCACTGCTGAGCGCGGCGATGTACTCGTCAAGCTCACGGCTTCAGCGGGGCAGCCGTGATTTACAAAAGTACAAATTACCGAATCGATGGCCATAGGAACTCGGTTGAGTTTAGGCAAAAATATGTATGTTTGTTTAGAATTGCAGAGGCATTTAAGGCAGTGAACCATGTGTATTTAATGTTACTTGGAAGCAGTGGAAGCGAATGGTAGGGGACAGGGCGGGGAATGCCAAACCTGTGATTTGAAGAAAACTGGAAGACCTAGATTCAGTGACATAACAATTTTGTTCTTGGTCTCCATAAGCAAAGGAACAGGTCGCTGATTTTTTTTTATTTTTTATTTTTTTTATTATTATTTTTGTCTGATGTAAATCTTGGGCATACAATTTTTGGTATTTGGAACTTGCAGTCACTAGTTCGACCTGACACCTTAACTACTGAGCGATGCATCATATAGCCTGTTGCTTCTTGGTATCAGTATTTATGTCAACATGGGCCACAAAGATACTAGGTACAAATCTCACTCATAATTTACGCTTGACTGATTTCGTTTTTGCTCAGGTGAAATAGTAGAAATGTCAAACATTGAGAGCCAAAATCAAGTGACAGTTAAGTGACATTAGTTTTCAGACATATTTCTCAAAATCCCATAATTTTCGTTATTTAGCCAATATTTAGATCTTATAACGATGTGTATAAAATTTTCAAGATCAAGCTGTGCCCTTGTTATTGTTATGATGTTTTCTCTCTTACTAATCATGTTCAATGTTGGTCAGTTTTTAATTCCAGTAGTGAATGCAGTATTTGTTTAAATGTTACTATTTAGTTAATTTCTAGTTAATTCCATCATGCACTACCCAGATAAGCTTTAATTTATTACTCCATGGTAAAGAGCGGAGAGCAGACGTTGTCCTACCAGATTTTGTCCTACCGGACTTTTCCTTTAACTGTATTTAAAATGTCAGAGAGTAGAGATCAAGTTGTCCTACCACTTTATAGAATGTGTTTTAATTGCTTTTGTTTCTGGTAATATAGACAAATTAGAATGAAAGTAAATAATACTTTTTAAGTGACTTTTTTTTAAAATCATTTTTGCGTGTTTTTCTACAAGTCCAGTCATATCACAATACATTATCTGAAAGTAATCCACACGCTTTTTGAAATGTATTTGACTTTTCAGAAAGTATGCTACAAGTATGCTCGGCCTTCCTTACCCCCAGGTAGAAGTTTGTCTAAAAATTCGGCTTTTGAGCTATCTTGAATGATTGTCGGAACTGGTAATTAGTACAGCTTTTATCTTTGTATGAAGTTCCAAAATCTCTCAGTATGTGAGCGTCGTTGGCTGAGTGGCTAGCGGAGTCGTTTTTCGGGACCGGTGGTTCAGAGTTCGAACCCCTCTATTTGCAAATTTTCGATTTTTCTGACAATTAATGGCCCGGCTAGTCCGCCATATTGAACAGTGGCCGATGCTGTGACGGCGCAAATGACGACTAGTCAAAATGGCGGACTAGCCGAGCCCCATAGCGCTTCTCTCCCTCAAACTCTTGAATCAGAGAATGCAAAATCGCGCCTCGCGAAAACAAAAACGTGCTATATCTCCGAAACGGTTAGGAATTGGAGAAAACGGTTGAAATTTTCGTCCTGCAGACTCCTAGAGCGGCAACTTTAATTTGCTTTAAGTGTCAAAAATACCGAAAATTTGCAATTGGAGGGGGTTCGAACTCTGAACCTCTGGTTCCGAAAAACGATTGCGCTAGCCACTCAGCTAACAAGACACTCGTTCCGATAGATTTTGGAACCTCATACCACGATAAAGGCTGTACCACTTACCAGGTCTGATAATCATTCAAGATAGCTCAAAAGCCGATTTTTTAGATAAACTTCTACCATGGGGTAAGGAAGGCCGAGCATACTTACATGTAGCATACTTTCTGAAAAGTCAAATACATTTCAAAAAGCGTGTGGATTACTTTCAAATAATGTTTTGTGATATGACCGGACTTGTAGAAAAATACGCAAAAAAAAAAGTCTGGTAGTCTGGTAGGACAATGTAAGCCACCTCGTAAAGAGCATACTCATTCAAACAGAATGTAAAATACATATTTATTTTATACCATCTTAGCTTGTAATTTTCTCCATTAATTGTAGATACAGGAATCTCAATGTGTAATAATAATTTAAATGACAAGTTTTATAATAAGAAAAAATATCTTTATTTTGCTTAAGGAAACAAGACTTGAAGTTTTTGATCTCCTCTGCTTCATTAACACAATACCTATAAATACAGTATGACTGACATTACAAAAGTAAAACTATAATCACATGGGTAACACAATAATCACTAGACTGTTATTTGGTGGAGCAATGCTATTGCACCGTACAACTAACATAGTCATTACGTTATATTTATCCAGCTCAATACAATTCAGAACTAAAGAATTTGTATGCCAATTGTAGAATAGAAAAAGAAAACTCTTAGGCACTCAAACTACACTTAGCACTTCTATGAACGACCAATAGTTTACTTGTCTCTTCTGACAGTCAGGTCCTTGGGCAGATCAGTCGCGACTCCCTCCGGAGCAGGTAGCCCAAATGGTGGGGAGGGGAGTGGTGTCTGGTATGATCCATAGACGGAGTACATATGCCCCGCTGGAGCAAACGGGCTGGACAGGTACGGATAGGAGGGGTACTGGTACGCCTGGTACCGCGGGTAGACTGAGGCGGGGTAGTGGAGGGGGGTGCTGGGGTAGCCTCCTGGGTACAGGGGAGGCGCGTAGGACACTCGTAACGATGAGTACTCCATCGAGTACTCCATGGAGTAGCACGGCGGGCAGTACTGCGGCTGCGGCCTTCTACTGGGGCAGTAGTCCTTGGCCAGGATGCGCTCGATCGACAGCACACTGCCGCACTTGTCGCTGCCGGAGGCCCGCGTTGAGGTGGTGGCCGCGGGGAAGGCGGGCGGCGGGGGCGTGGCGGGCAGCGAGGAGGCGGGGGAGGGGGGCGGCGTCACCGACCCCATGCAGGACACGCCGCTGTCGTCGTGTGAGGACACGGAGTGCGAGTCTGACTTGGAGTCGAGGCAGCGCTGCTTGCTGCGGCCTGGCTCCGGGCTGGGCGCGGGGCTGTCCGCGGGGCTGTCCGCGGGGCTGGGCGCCTCACTGCCCACGTCGAGCTCCTCGCTCATCTGCTTGCGTTTGCACCGCGACATCCCCGTCTCGCGGAAACCCTTCGCGAACGGGTTGTTGTCAATCTTCATCTTGGTGATGCGCTCGTTCTGCATAAGGAAACAGAGAGAAATGGATGAGAATGTGGCCATGATAGGCTCGCAAGATGCATGTCGCTCCGCCGAGCAGGTGCGGATCCAGGTCCGGGGGAAAGGGGGGGCATCAACGCCTCCACCTGAAGGATTGGCTAGTGTACTAAAAAACCGGTTTAAAACGGTTTAAAAACGGTTTTAAAACCGGTTTAATTGGTTTAAAAACCGATTTCAAGCCAATTTTCGGTTTTAAATTGGTTTTTTATTGGTTTAAAACCGATTTTAACTCGGTTTAAAACCGAATTAAACCAACCTTTAGTACACTAGGATTGGCGCACTCCGGGCTCGCCGCCTGTAAGTCGGCTTGTTGCTCCGCCCCACCCCTCCTACACAGAAAATACAAAACCCGGAATCTGGGGCAACTCACTCAACCCAGAAACCAACGGTAAAAAAAGTATTTTTGTAGGTGATTTTGAGATCTATTTTAAAACGAGTTTCGAAGCTTCCTGATCATTTTGCAACAGGTCACAAAATCAACTCAAAAATATTTTTTTTACCCTTCGTTTCTGGGTTGAGTTGCCCCAGATTCTGGGTTTCGGTTTTTCTGTGCAGATCCACTCCTATTGCTGCTGATCGTAGATGTCTGGTACTGACCTGGTATGCAGTCACGGCCACGAACTCCGCGTCCGGGAAGGAGAAGGTGGCGGTGGGCGAGCAGTGGAGGGTGGAGATGTCAGAGGCTCGGACCACGTGGATGTAGGGCATGTACTTGTGCATGGACGTCAGCACCAACTGCAAGCACAGACAAACACTAGTGAGAGCCCGTCGCAACATTCAATCCTCATCTGTGATCCTTACAGCCCAATACACAGAAGAATCAAAAACCAGATTGTGGCGGGGCATACGTACCCAACCCAGAAACCAACATTCTAAAATGCGTTTCGCAGAATCCTGATTATTTTGGCAATGGAAAGTGACCCCCAAAAATATTTTCTATCAACATTGGTTTTTGGGCTGGATTGCCCCAAAGCGTTTTTTTTTTTTTTAAACTGTGCACCAGAAGCATGGTGAGGTTAGGTTAGACGTCGTACGAAGGGGAGGGAGGATTCCATAGTTGTGGCCGATTTCGTCTCACGTGATTCATGGACGCTGTATCAGTAGGGTCAGTGTGGGTAATAAATGCACATGGTAAAAACTGAACACCCCTCTGGAGCTGGTATTTTGAACCCTTGACCTCTACGTTGCGATTAATTTCGTCTCAGGTGTTTGTCATGATCTCACGTGCAAGTTTTTGGTTCAAATACCGGTGCCAACGGGGTGTTCAGTTTTCACCCTGTGCATTTATTACCCACACTGACCCTATTCCTGCTCTGCTCAGCCTCGACACTTACGTTGCCCGCGTGGTCCAGGGTGTTGTTGGTGAGCTTGGCGCGCTGGAAGGAGACCTCCCTGGCGGCCCAGGCGGCGCCCGTCGCCGGCGAGTCGGAGTGGATGAGCACGCGGGACGAGGACTGGATGTCCGCCGCACCGGCACACACCCAGCGGCCGCCGCTGAACTTGAAGCGACTCGGCGCGGCCAGCCGCATCTCCAGCACCACGAAGTAGCGCACGTCCGGCTCCAGGCCCGTGATGCGCACGCGCAGGGCGGGGAACATGCGTCTGCGGGCAAGGAAACAAAACACTGTCACACCAAAGCATAGAACACGCGAAACAGCCGAGACTTCCCTAGCGAGGGCAACTCATTCCTCAAGTAAGGGGGTGATTATGAAGACCTCAAGGCAAACAAAACCCAGGTTCTCAGGTTCTGGGTCAACACAACCCAGCAAGCAAGGAAAACTACAAAAAAAAACAAAAACTTTTACAGGTCATTCTGAGACCTGGTTTCCATGCCTGGTGGGGCTTATCACCGTCACATGAGGTGTCTGTCCGCCTCGTGGAGTATTGGGCACAACCCCGAGCCCCAAGCTCTCAACAAACCAAACAAACCAAAAATATGGTCACGAAGCTACGGAACGCGTTTTGAAATAAGGCTCAAAATGACTAAAATAAAAAACAAATTTATAAGTTTTTTTACCCTTTGGTTTCTGAGTTGGGGTGACCCAGAATCTCGGTTTTGCCTTTTCTATGTGAGGCTCGAGTAGTGGGGGCAGAGATACAAAGGCTCCCTATTTAATTTGGCGGCCCGCTACTGGTGACAAAAGCACACACAGATGTGGGAAGGGAGACGGTCCCGTCAAATCACACCCCTTGGGACACAAATAAGGACCCAGCCAGCGCCGTGCAGTGCCGTGCCGTGCCGTGCCGTGCCGTGCCGTGCCGTGCCGTGCCGTGCCGTGCCGCGCAGACTCATGCGACGAGGACAACCTTTCGGTCCCTCAGTGGAGGTTCCTGCAACGTCATCTACGCCCTCGGCGACAACCGAATGAGTCGCCCAGACAGTACCGAACAGGGCTACCAACTGCGTTCCCAGACAGTAGCCCAGTGGGCAGCTGTACCAACCGCACGGAAGAAGGCAAAACCCAGATTCTGGGTCCAACCAACTCAAAAACAACGGTTTAAAATTTTTTCTTTTCTTGTAGACTTTTTCCGACTTTTTCCAAAACGCGTATTGTACCTTCCTGACCATTTTAGAACAAGCCTTAAAATCACTTTAAAAAAAAAGGTTTTTAACCTTGGTTTTTGGGTTTGGCTGTTCCAGAATAAATGTTTTTTTTTGGGTCTTGCGGTGACTGCCAACATCGCATTTAAAATCAGCGTGATTGACGGTACGACTCAAAAGCGCCTAAAAGTGGCAATATCTGTTTTCCCTGCCGTGAGTGCCCCAAGAAGTGACCGCAGACAGGGGCGAACTAGAACACACAGTAACTCGACGCCAACGTGTGAGGGTGTAGTGAGGGTGTTGGAGACCCATAACGTGACGAATGCGATACATGCAGCGCAAGGCACCGTACGCTGCCTATTCACGATACGATACGGCACAGGAGACAAAAACTAGTCATCCCCAGAAACAAAGAGCGACGGAAGGAAGGAAGGCGGGGGCGGAGGGGGGGGGGGATTGGGGGGAAGGGCAGGGCAGCTGGGCCACGCCTGCCTGACACACAAGATGACGAGAAGGGACAAATTTCTTGTCGACAGACCAGGGACCAGCCAGTGGAGCATACCGTCGTCGCTCCCCCGGGCGGGGCGGGGCGGGGCGGGGCGGGGGTGGAGGCACGGCGCCAAGGCTCTCAGCCGGGAGGCGCCACGCCACAGACTCAACTTGTAGGACTCCTCCCGACTAGTTGTGTGCAAATAACACAAAGCTAGTGCTGCACTTGCACCCCGGAGGGCAGGGCGGGGCATGGCGCTCCCTCCCCCGCCCCGAAAGGAACAGGACAGGTCAGAGTGGACGAGGTCGCCAGCTCGGGCGGGGCGGGGCGGGGCGGGGCGGGGCGTCCATTACTGCAGGGCAGGGCGCGACTTGCTGGGCGCGGCTCAGCTTGGCGCCGTCAACTTCCCACCCCGTCACCTCGCATCGCCTGCTACTTTCAATACGCGACCATTCATCCTCATTCATTCATTCATCCATCCATTGGAACGCTCTCGTTCACTGGCATATCACAAGGAGTGGTGCGGACGAGGTTGTGAGGTCGGAGAGACCTCAGCGAGGGGGAACGTGAGAGCAAATGTACATGAGCTGCGCACTCAATGCTTCAGAGCCTGTGTATATCAAGGGGTATGATCCCCGCATAAAGCCTTGCGGAGTTCGATTACAATTAACCGTGATCATCCTTTAATCAGCCCTGATTATCGTAAAATGCACCCTGGATATCTAAAATTGCTAAAACTCACCCCCAAACGCGTTTTAGAAAGTCAGATAGGCTACCCCTCAGTATATATACCACTCCCTCACAGGGCAACTCGAGGGCGCCGCGCCGCACCCTGATGGGGTCGGGACAGCCGCTATCTCGTCGCCTGCCCCGCGTGCAGTGCAATGCAGACGTCCGCCACCACCCCGCCCCGCCCCGCTTCGCCCCGCTCGGCTTTTAGAGCACAGGTGCGAGAGATAAGCTCGGAGACAGGTAACTCCTCGGTCCGTCTAGCTTTCAGCACTCGATGTCTAGTATCAGGTCGCCACAGGGGCACAGGGGCCACCCCCAACAACTAAAGCATCTCTCCATTATGACGAACACCACCCTCTCGAAGGTTTTGGCATCGCGTGGAACCTGGTGGAAGTTTAAGTTTAAGTTTATCCGGCCGACCACATGCCCGCAGGGCATGGATGTCGGGAGATGGTAATCTCCACACTAGTTCTAAAAGCTGGACAGGGGTCGGCAGCGCGCGGGAGGCAACGCGAAGGCAACGCGAAGGGCTTATTTACAAGGGCGGTCCCCCCTGCTTCGGAGATAAGATACGAGCATCTCACACCCAGCGACACTAAGAGGGCATTCCTCAGAGGACCCCTGGGGTGCTGGCCGGCCCTGGCCGACCTGGCCAGATACTGTACCCCGCCCCGCCCCGCCCCGCCCCGCCCCGCCCCGCCCCGCCCCGCCCCGCACAGACGAGCCGGGAGGCGTCAACAGGGCAGGCGGCGCTAATGCCACCAACCCATTGCAGCCGCCGAAATCTTGACTGCTTTACGACCAGGACTTGTTATGATGAAAAACGAACTGTGGCACCTCACCGCCAGCCTCCCTCAATTCCCTCGCGACACCTGTTGGCGCCTCTGCCCTCCCTCACTACCCCCCCCCTCCCTCCCTCCCTCCCTCCCTCCCTCCCTCCCTCCCTCCC
>CABIKL010001985.1:0-13666 GCA_902196195.1 Aptinothrips rufus
CGGTCAAGTGCGGCGCTAAATCAGTGCAGCGCGGTGAGACAGGTGTGGGGCAGTGCAGCGCGGTGCAATGCGGATTGCGAAAGTTGGAAGCGTGGTGATGTAACACCCCCTCCTTCCACCGCTCCCCGCGGCTCCCGGTGTGCCTCACTCGATCTGGCCGGCTTGGCCAGTCACTCGGAGGATCGCGTTGCACCAACATCTCCCGCGGTATTGCTTAGTGTTGTTGTTTCCGTGAAATGTGTTCTTCGGAAAAATAGTTTTGTTATTTCCGAGTTTGTGCGTGACTTCAAATATCGCACGAAATCGAAAATAATAAAACATATTTTCTGGTCTACTACTTCGACTTGACTTAGTGTGCAGCGTTGGAGTTGAGGTTAGTGGTTTAGTTATACGTTAGTGGCGCCAGGTGGCGCCAGGTGTCGAGGTGCCGTAAGGATGAGTAGTCCTGTATTTACGTTACTACTGGCGCGTACAGCCCGGGAGGCAGGCAACCCTCGTGCAGGCATGCGGGCGGGTTGCCTATCTTCAGGCGCCCTCCAGTCCAGCCTGCTCCAGCCAGCCTGGACGGCACACGGCCTGCCCGCTCCCGTCCGTGCTGGTTGCCCACACTTTCAATGTCTAGCAACAATCTTAAACAACTAGAATTAGTAACAATTTTGTATCAATGTAGAAACAATATCGTGAAAATTGTCTGCTTCACGAGAACAGAAATGTCGCTAATTCTAGTTACGTCTAAATTTTTACTAAGTCCGAACCGAAAAAGTTACTAGACGTTTTGAGTGTACGCCCCAGGGGTTCCCAGACCGGCCGCAGTCCCGGCGTGGGCGGGGCGCAGGCGCGGTGGGCCTCTGAATTATTGAAGGCTCTCCCTTTCCAGTAATGAGGCATCTTGTGTCCAGGCTGGTCCAGGCGTTCCCCCCCCCCCTCCCCTCCCCGCGCCACCGCTCAGCCTCGTTGTCATGGCAACGCGTCGAGACGGATGTGTATGCCAGTGCCTCCCACCTGGAACTAATCCTCCGGCGGACGACCGCCTTCACTTAGCCGCATCTGTCAGTAAAAACAAAATTTAGAATGTAAGACAACGAACTCAGATTCCGAGCAGAAACTGGAATCGAAATTGAGATGATGTTGCTCACTTTCTGAGCAAATTTCTGGACAGAATCTGATTTGATCCTCACACATTCTAACTTTTGCTTTTACTGAGTGTCGTGCCGTATGCTGCATTGGACTGCAAAAACGTAAATCTTTAAACCTTGACTATTAAAATACACGCGACGGTTTAGGAAACATCTCGATTCGAAGCAGTTTTAACTTCGACGCCTCAGAGGGCCTGGTCCTAGACGCCACGCTCTGCTCCACGCGCTGCTCAGTCTCAACTCAGACTCAGTCTCAGTCTCAGACTCTACCCACGGCACGGCTTTCAGAGACCCTGACAAACTCGAATGGCGGACAACCTCCATTGTTAAAACTAGCGGCCGGGCGGCCGGCACTGTTATCGGGAGTCCGCACCTGGAATTCTTTATCCCGTAACGCTTTGCTTCCTCTTTCTCTGGAGGAAGAGGACTGGAAACAAACACAAGGCCGCGCACAGAGCGAGCGTGCGACAAGACGCCTCAACCCGCAACCATTCTATGCCCTCCGCCTTCCAACCTCTTTTCCTTGTTGGCGTTGTTTTGTCTGTCTAATGATCTCTCATTAAATATGCCCCAGTACAGTGGCCCGCCACACAGCACGCCCGTGACGTGATGGTGTGGTGTCCCATTGGCTCGCTCCGCCCCGGCCCGCCACGCCCCGTCCCGCCCCGCCCCGCCCCGCCCCGCCCCGCCGCACGACCAAATCACATCATTACATGGAATGTGACCACATTCAATATGAGCTAAAGTCGCAAGCTTTGCCACATCGCAGAAAAAAACACAAAAAACACAAAAAGAACAATTATTCGATTCAACTAAATTTTGTTCAAAGTACGAAAATATTGCGTATGTTTCAATCAAATTTGGGCCAAAAAATATTTTGGTACCTTTCTCCCGTCCAAATTTAGTTCCGCATGAATTTTTTTTTTCAGCTTCCTGGGTCGGCGTACGCTATTATGTTGTCACTGGTAACCTGCCTCTCGAGTTTGCGCAAACTTTTTGTAGAATGTAATGAGCCATGGCTTTCGGCGAATTTCTCAGCCAAATTAGTTTACGTAATTTTCTTTGCGAGGAAAGCCCTGCTAATAACGAGCAGTAGATACCGCCCACGCCTCCGCCCCTCCCTCTGATCCTAGTGCCCTACTGCCCGGCCTGAAGGGGAGCAGCGCAGCGCTTGGTTCACAGAAAAAGGGACCGAGTCTTGATTGGACGTATCAAGGACGTAGCGTCCATGGGGCCCAGGGGGCCCGGGCCCCCCCCGAAATGGTCGCAGAGGGCCCGCAGGGCCCTTCGCTACAGAGGGCCCGCAGGGCCCGCCGGGATCCTTTCCAACCGACGGGCCCGAAGGATGGTTTGGCGTTCGGGGCTAGAACTTCCAGGGTTTTTACAAGTCAGGGAAATCAGGGAAAGGTTAGGGAAATAAAAAGCTGTCAGGGAAATCAAGGAGATGTCAGGGAAATCGTTTTCAGTGGCAGGGAACTTCGAATCGCGGACCCCTTATTCCGCATTTTAGTACTGAAATTAGCTAAAACCGACGTTTTGTGTGGTAAACAACCTGTAGCTTTCAGCTCGCTTCGCTCGCATTGCGTTACAAATTCTTAGAATGATCTAAATAAGATCGAAGCTGCCAAGCGAGCGAGTGCGACCTTTACTCTATGGAATTTTAGACCTTCTAGCGTTGTGAATTTTTTTTAAATGGCAGGAAAAATCTATGTTTTAGTCAGGGATTTGTCTTGGAAATGTCAGGAAAATTAAAAATCTCAACCTTGTAACAACCCTAACTTCGGGCCGAATGGTTCGGCCCTCTGAACCCCTGGGGAATCTCAAACCCCTGGTGGATAGGCAACCACCACTACATGAGCACCCCCCGAAAAATTTTTCACGCTACGTCCTTGTCGCTCATGCAATAACCATACTGTTAGGTCTGCGTCGGTTCCAATCGCACTCAAACTTTCATTAGCAGAAAGGCTGGAGATTCAGCTTCTGCTCTCCAGGTCAGTAATAACCCCACTTATGTGAGATTGCCTTTGCGAAGCCAGCGCGAGTGGCGGAACCCAAGTCTGGACTAGATCTCCTCTTTCGTCGTACTGGCTTCATGTCTACAAAACAACCTGCGTGATATGATTACTCCGCGAAACGAGAAGATTCGCAATACTCTCTCGTTTCCGCCAGTAAGTATGCAAGTGGCGCTGGCGCTGCTCGCTCATTCCTTACAGGGAACTCGGAGAGGGCGAGCCCACATGTCAGTCGCTCCTACTCCCGCCACACTGTAAATTTCCTATGAACAACCCCTGGAATAAACTCTCTACGGAACATTCGTACTGTGATTAAAGCTGTTCATATTATAGACAAATGTGCATTTGCGGACAACTTAGGTATTTAAAATTATGACTAGCACGTTCGAATTAGGAACAAATCTGTTCATAATACTAACCGTAAGAGAATAAGAGTGTAGGGCAGGTCAACAAGGAAAGTCTGACATGTGGGTGGCTGCAGCTCTCCTGGGTACATGATGGGACGTGCCCTTCCCCGCCCCCCTTTCCCCCTTCCCTCCTGCCCTCACTGCACACTGCCCTGCAGTACTTGACCCGTGGCAGTGAGATGCACCTTGGTGCATCGCAAATCTTGGAGCACTGCGACATGCCACCGGCCTTCTTGGGAGGATGTGTGCATATCTAGATTCTCTAGCGTGAGACCTGGCAGCCAGACGAGCTCAGCTGCTCACAAAGCTCTCATGAAATTTTGGAACTCGACGTACCCCGAGAGGATAAGCGAGCAAAACCATAAACTTTCGTTGAATTCTACTGGCTGAATTGAACAAATTTTTGGGATAAAGCCTGTTTTAATGCTTCATTATAACCCTGTCCAAGTTGCTGCCTTAGTCGATAAGACCATTCGATGATGAGCGTGAATTCTTCATTTCCCACCGGTCATTGGAAGTCCTTCCCAGACACCAACTCGGTGTTAACAATACTACGGCAGCATTGACCTGACTAGGAATCGCATTAGAAGGGGTGACATAGTTTATGGGATCAACAATAGCTGCCAGCTACTTGACATAATTCTCAGAGGGCCTTGATTGCCGGCTGTACAAAAGTGAGCGAAAGTTGTCCACTTACTGTTCTTGCCAGCCGATGGATTGGGAGAAGGGGCGGATTGGGGAGCATGGAAGAGAGAGATAGAAGTTTGTATAAGTCCGAGAGAGACAGCGAGAGAGAATCCTCGGCCTTGCTTTCGCACTACCATAGACTCAACAAGTCTCCGTCATGGGCGCACGTTCTCCAGTCCGCCCCTGATGGGGAGTAATCAGCTCCGGGATGCAGATGAGATGGGACGCGAGGGGCCCGCGAGCTGTATGCAAACATGATGTTCGCTCATCAATTCGAGTCTGGATCCGCAGTCGCTCAAGATTACGCTCCAGGATTTTCACTTCGCTGTTTCCTTATTGATCGCGCCAATCCTGTCTAGCCACGAGAGGAAGAAGCGATTGTCGCCCGGCTGGCCGGCGGGCCGACGTGTGTCTGCGCTGTCACCAGTCGACGATCAATCAAAGTGACCGGCCTGATTATAGAGTGAAGTTGACGTTTGGAGGCTAGCATCTTCCATAGCGCTGTCTTGTGAATGGGTACGCCGACGACTCCGACACGACTCGCGGGCACCCTATCATTTCACCGCGGACTCGGTCACATACAATGTCCTGACATACTCCACGGCCCCGCCAGTGCGACTCTCTTAACAGAGTAAGATTTTTTTGGCGATGACAGTAATCGCTTCTTGGTGATAGCGCTTTCTTCCTAGTGCGCTCTTAAAATAACTTTTTTTTTTTATGTTGAATGATTTACCTCTCATCCACATTAAAGTTACCGTAAACTTTTTCTAAATTTCAACAAACGCAATAAACTTACTGAAACGAATAAATTTACACTTAATCTATTCTAAAGTAAGTCTTAGCGCATACTGAATTTCGAATAGATACAGTGTTAAGTTATTCCAAATTTTTGGTACGTTTATGTAAACCAATCAAATTAAGAAAAGAGTTTACGGTAAGTCTAATGTGCCCGGATATAAGCTAAGTTTAACATTAATATTGCCTAAATCAAGGGTGCCGTGTATGGGCTTCTGATTGTAATGTAATGATGCTAGTAACACCCAGGGCAATAAAGTCTTGAACCAAGACAATGTGGGATGATGCAAAAGTTGTCTTCGTAAAAGACAAAAAAAATGCATTGATTTGAGAATAATTTCTACATGTCATGATTTTTTTTCTCGAATTGACACATTTTTTGTCATGTATGAACACAATTTTCGCATCTTCTCAGAAAAGACAAAATAAGACCGCCTAAAAAATGCATTGCCTTAAGAAAAATTGCATGGAATCGAGAAATCTTTTTCCCTGGGTGAAATTAGCAGGCACGGCATACGGCCGATGTGATCGCGGCCGCCTCTGGTACGAAGCAATGCGACCAGACGCATCGGGACGCAAGGGTCAGGTGGTACTTCGCAGCCCTCTTTTTCTTTTTCCGGCGCGGTGGGGCACGGCATGGCACGGCACGGCACACCCAGCGCTGTGTATTCATCCTTCGCTCCACTCAATGGTCATTACATTTCTTGTTCCCCTCCCGTCACATCTTTTAATTTGACATTCTACGGCCTACGAAACAATAAGGCATGAGAAATGTCTTCGTCGTCTGCTTTTCCTCTCGGTAGCGAGGTGGGGGGCGTCTCGAGGGGCAGCAGCGGGGGTATCTCTGCGGCTGAGTAGTGTCTGGGTGCCTAGCCCACAGCCCCCCTTCCCCGCACCACCCCGCCCCGCGCAGCCCCCTCCAATTGCATGTTGGCGCTGCCATTGGCTTGGTTCTGTAACCGCGCTGTACTCCTACACCGGCGGGGCGAGGCGGGGCGAGGCGAGGGGTCCCGGCAGGGTCTCCGAGCCCCGGGTCGGACCGCTGGGGCCCACGGGTTGGGGCCGTGGGGCCGCGGGGCACTGGGGTCCCAGAGGTCGCCCGAGGGGGAGGGAATCAGAAGTTAGCGGCTCCGTGGTGGGGGTCGAGCAGTATTTGCCTAGGTCTCTTTCCGCATTATAAAACGGCGCCTCCATTGACGCGTCAGGTTCAGTAGGTTCGAGCAGGCCGGCGACAGCAGCGCACAGCGAGCAGCGACTCGCACCGTGTGAGCGCGTGTGAGTGTGCGAGTGCGTGTGTGTGAGTGCAGTGCCATGTGCGCGATGCTACGGCCGGGCGTCTGGGCGGCCTGCCTGGCGGTGGTCGTCCTGGCCGCCCCCGCGCGCGCCGCCGCCGCCGCCGCCGCCGCCGAGGACGGCGTGTCAGTGACAGTGGACGCCGACGGCGCGACGCCGGTGGGCAGCGGACTGAAAGTTCTCCTCAAGCTGTACGACGACTGCTCGCGGCGAGACAGCCTCACGCACTGCGTCAAGGTGAAGGCCGCCACGCTGCTGGACAGGGTGGCGCGCGCCGGCGACCTGCCCATCACCGAGACCCTCACCCTGGTGCGGCGCGACGGGCGCGCGCACGCGGGTCGCGCCATGAGCGAGAACGAGCTGGAGGCGGCGCTGCACAACGACTCGCACGCCGGCCGCGACGCCAAGCTCAACGAGATGCTCTGGGACCGCGTCGCCAAGGTGCTCGGCTCCCACAGCATGCAGCTCAGCTTCCCCAAGATGTCCGCCTCGGAGATGAGGGGCATCAGCTCCGGAGGCACAGGTGAGTTGGCGCATTCGGCACTTACTTGTTACTAATCGGGGCGAATTTCAGGTACAACGTGGAAAAAGTCGTGAAGTTACCGGTCAACAAGTACCCGCTCACCTTCCAATCGGGGGTGGGCGGTGGAGGTAATTCTGTGATTTGTACCCCTTTCTCCGCATTGCGCTTGATTTACTACGTGCTCCTTTCTGGCTGCGCTCATCCCCTTTCTTCAAAAATTTGAATACATCGTACGTACTTCAGTCGAAAGCGCCATTTAGTGGCACATTTATAGATGGATGTATCAATCAGTGGCTTAGAAAATGATCTACTGCAAAAGGTTAGCCCCCATTATATTTAATAGGACTTCATTATTCATCCCCAGGCAAAATTAGGCTCACGTCTTTCCTCCATCCGCCGAGGTGCTTCGATATCAATGAAAGTCCTTCTGTCGAGAAACTCTGATTGGAGCAGCGCCCACTTCGGCGACATCGTACTTGAGTTTATCAAGGCTCATACGCCTGTGTGGCCTTAGCTGCTGGCCGTCGGGGCAGCCGATGTATCAACCAGATCACTGCCGTGTGGAGCAGCAGGCGTCATCCCTCTGCAATCTGCGGGGCGTGACTCGGACCGATACAAGCTGAGAGAACGGATACAAGCTTACGCTTGGCTCTATTTTCCTCTTAGTGTCCGCCTGGTTTGAAAGGATGGTATAAATATCTGCCCCACGATGTAGAGAGATTGTACATCGTGATCTGCCCATTATCTGAGATTGAAGTGAGAATTTTGAAACAGTACGATTTTGTTCCAGGTATATGCAAACTGAACTCAAAGTTCATCGGTATCGGGGGCTGTGTTTCAGGTACAATATTTCGTTGGGTTTTCCTTTACTTCGTGTCACTGGAATCGATTCTGAGAAATTAACGCGAGTTCCAGCTTGATTTCGAACCTTGTGACTATAACTTGACACTTTCACACGACATTTTATCCCAAAACTGAAGTATCGATCGAACGGCAGGTCTAGGAAGTTCCGGAATATCATCTCGTCTTGAATTCCTTATGAGTTTAGGTCAAAACAAAAAAAAATTCGTTCCCACTATTAACTTTCACCTTCACTTGTGCCGCATTCCGTTTTCGGAAGCCTGGCATACTTCTGGTGTAGGAATGTAGGAAGCAGTGACACTGGGACTGGGATGCGACCGCAAGTAGAGACCGAACCGACCCATCCTCCGAGCGCGGCGCTGTACCGGGGCGGGGCGGGGCGGGGCGGGGCGGGGCGGGGCGGGGCGGGGCGGCGCAAGACGCTGCACACCACAACCGACAGCTGGAAACGTCACGATTTTCAGCAAAGAACATATCATTCGTAATAATTGGCAACGCGAATAGGGAGAGTTGCGGAGAAACGGTGACTCTCTCTATAAACAACAATAGAAATCCTGAATACTAGTGGTACGCGTGCGCCTTTCAAATTAAATTAAATTCTTTCCTCAGTGGACAACGCTATTACTGCCTCTAAGCAGCGTTTCCAATCCAAACTGGAATTAAAACTTCGCTTGGTTAGAAGATTACACACCTCTTTCTGATACTTGTTCAATCAGCTCCATATAAGAGACAGCTTTAGCGGATCGTTACTCCACAGGTGATCCTGTGCGATCAGCTCCCTTCCTCCCCCTCCTCCTCTCCTTTCCACGTGACCGTAATCTGATTTCGATGCTGTCACTCCGCTGATCTAGGATGAGCGCTCAGAGCGTGCAGCCGCACGGCAATTTCAATTAGTGAGATGGAAACAGTCTTTATTTTTGGTTTGCTCTCTAAAAAACAATCATGAAAAATTTAGTGCTCACTACTTGTTTCATTTCTCCTCCTGGCAGGAGACGTGCTTCACATTCCTATTGAAGTACCGTATGGTGGAGACCGTCTCTAATGTCATGGCTTGAAGCAGCCTTCAACTACAGTACTTAGATGTGGTTGCAAGCAGTCCACCAGACATGACCGCTTGCACCATTCGACCTCTCGAGCCTCTTACTCGCTCGAGGCGCGATTTCAGGCAAAACGTTTTCATAAATCACAGAAAAAAAAAGAAAGCATTTATTGTCATTCTTTTCACTTATTCTTTACCCCTTCCTGACCCTTGACAATGACCTGACAGACGCGTGTGGGACGAGGACCCCACCAGCTACCACTGCTTGCATACAACGTCACCGCACGAGGCCATTACCTGCCATTACAGATTATTTGTCTGCCGTCGCGGGGCGAGGCGGGGCGAGGCGTGGCGGGGCGGGGCGTGGCGGGGCGTGGCGGGGCGTGGCGGGGCGGGCGAGTCAGTGGCAGAGACTGTAGTGTCCCGTGCTTGGCCATGCCGAGGCCGAGCCACTGGCCTGCCGCAGGGAACGGGGTCGGATCTGTGGGCGCTGCGCTGCTCTGCGCGGGGAGGAGAAGGGGGGGGGGGGGGGGGGGGGGGGGGGGGGGGGGGGGGGGGTCCAGGAAGTACATTAATTGCGGTGCCTGTGGGAGATAGCTGAATACTTAGTTAGCTCATGGGAATGTCATTTTGACCGACAGGATTCACCAGGGCAACCTACCATCGTCGCAGCTTTTTGTCACTCCGAGTCACTATGGCCACAGGAGTTTTGCTGCGTGAAGGTTGACTCGACTTTGCCACTTTTCATCCTTAGCTACGCATTGCTCTCCATTTTTTCCCATCAGTTCAGTCTCTCTTAGACTCATCCGGAGCTCCCGGAGTGAGTTAAGACGGCTCGCATGAATCAACTCCTGGAGCTTCCAGTCATTTCCGGCTTTCTGTTTGTTTTCACTCGACCTGTCCTAATTAACTTCACTTTAGTGGATTAACTTTCTTCGTAACGCTACCCAGAAAAGCACTCCAGTATGCTATGCTGGTGATACTAAATTCCACAATGCGCTTCCACATTCAATTCTTAAGTTTCGAAGAAAACCGTCAATGTCCGTCCTGACAGTTCAGTTGGTGTCTCAAAGAGAACCCATTTTGTGTGGCGGTCAAAAATAAAGAACGATATCAGCATGAGAAGCGAACTCAGATCTGAAAGCCACAAAGATCTGCTTGTTACCTGCTGCGAGACATTATGAGGGCGAAGGGGTGGATGCTCTCTCTGGCCACCCCTCGCCCCTGGAAAGCATAACTCAAGGTATCGAAAACGCCTCGAGATAAACAACAAACTAAGAATTAATTTTTAGCGCTATCTAAAGCAAATAAGGCCCTTCATTAGCTAAGTGATGCTGCAGCCGGGACGGGCGCACGTCAGCGCGAGGGCCGGATGATTAGTGCTGCATGGGCGAGCGAGCTCCATTGAGGCGGCAGGGCTCCAGGCCGACACCACCCCTTCATTACAGGCTCTTTGACGGAGCTGTGGTCGTGGTGTGGCGTGGCGTGGCGCAGCGTGGCGTTCAGGGGATAAACCCGACCCACCCCACACCCGTGCTACACTTTCTCACTGACTCTATCGGTAACGATGCCACGAGGGAGGTCAGGCCCTACTTAAGTTTGCCTCGTGATATCGAAGTGGTTCGGGAAGTTTTTTGGTTCATAAACTAAGTGACGTTCTTTGGATATCATGAAATATTAGTCTTACTCGTTTATTTAGCTGCTAACGAATTTTTTGATTGGTTTGTTCATACTCTAAAATGTAGACAATCATAAAGCATAACACACCAGCGAAACTCAATTACTATAAGCAAAATCGCTCTTACTGTCTTCCGGAAATACGAACACATTTGTTGTACTGTTCGTTGATACTTGTTCGTAAGTTAGTGTAGGAGCCATTTGTTAGACGGAAATAAGCGTGTAGGCGTGTAGGTCTGGCCAAACATATGAAAAAGGAGGGTAAAATTGAACCACGATTGGGAAAGGCGTACAATGTCACGGACACTCATTTTCTTTAAAGTCTTTAAAGGTGCCCCAACACCGCACGTATGAGATTTACTAATTAAGAGATCCTCTATTAGGAATAAAACAATTGGGCCTTACTCTACTCTTTTTTTTTTTACGGTGAACGTACAGTTCCGCAGACAACTCCAGTATGTTGAATGGATAAAGTTCGAGTCTGTTGCATCAAAAATTAAGAGACATGAAAACGATAGTGTTTGCTCTGTAAAGTTTGACATTGACGCCGATGTAACCAGGACGTACGACGGACGCAAACCGAGCTTCCCACTGTGTTCCACTCTCCCCCAGTGAGAAATCAATGATACGTCGATTTGTTGTTGATGGCGAGTTAAATCAACGTCGAATCTCCCGCATTTTGTCCACAAATTCGATGCAACATTTCTAACACGGTAAAAACGATCCCTTGAAATACAAGGATTGGTGCGCATAACTTCAAGCATCCATGAAATCCATCCACCTATCCTTCAATTTCAAGGGATCGTTTTTCCCGTGCAGTGGGTTATTCTGTTGCGGTAAGCTGACAGCTGACAGGTGCATTCTTTGTGTTGCAGGCCGCGGCAAGATGAAGGGGATGATGAAGATGATGATGATGGGCGCTGCCATGGGGATGATGGGCATGCTCCCCGTCATGATGGGCGGGGTGTCCATGATGGCACTCAAGGCGCTCGTCGTATCCAAACTCGCCCTAGTCCTGGCCATCATCATGATCCTCAAGAAGCTCCTCGGAGGCGGTGGCGGAGGCGGCGGCGGGGGCGGCGGCCACTCCGGCGGGGGCGGCTGGTCCTCGGGAGGAGGGGGCGGCTACAACTACGGAGGGGGCGGTGGTGGGGGCGGCTGGGACAGGCGCTCGCTCGCGGATGACACCGTGGCCCACTACATGGCGTACAACGCCCAGGCGGGAGCGGCCGCCAACACCATCAACACCAGTGGGGCATAAGACTGCAGCGCGGATCGATACTAACGAACTTCTGGCTGAGTGACAATCACGAGGTGGCCGATGAAGGGAGGTCGAGGGACATCGTAATTTTGCGACACACGAATTTAAAATTCTGCTAATGACAAAATCTGAATTTACCTTCATAAAGTGCTTTAACTTCAATTAAAGGCCGCCGTTTGAAATCGCTTTGGCCACCTTGTGATTTTGAGTTTAATTTCCGAAACAGGACTATGCACGGCAAATGTGCTCAGCAAGAAATTCAAGTGATCTACGACTGCGAATGTACGTCAAGAAATGGGAAAGTACAAAGCACAATTTATGAACGAATCACTAGAACTAACATTTCAGGGATTATATTTACAATTTTCGTTTTGGTGGAAAATTGTAAGCTTACTAGATATGCACGCACGACATAACTTCTGCTGAAGCTCACTCACAATTTACTTTTTAGAGCATAAATAACGTGTTACTAGTAAAAGATTTAAAAAAAAAACTGCATAAGTAATGTGTAGTGTATGACAGATAAGACTAAGCACTGTGATAAAATGGAAAAGACATTTACGTAGCTCATTACGAACGTTTTCCCATACGAACAATGACGTTGTTTCGTTCTGAAGACAACTAGTATCTAGTTATTTTCTGAGCTCATCTCTGTGACATTTAACAAAGAAGTTGACTGACAAAGACTTTAGGAGGTCAAACGTGGACAGACAGCAGACATGTCTCTTAATGGGACTGCCAATGATTCCGAAAAAGGCGTCATTTCGAGACTCTGACTTCTTGATGAAGAAGTTCGGGATGAGTGGCATAAGAGTGAAAGAGTGACATGCTTCCATTCGTGATCAATTGAACAGTCACGCATGGTTAAAGATCTCGACAGTGACTGATAATGCATCAAATATAAACGTAAGAATGATTAATGACTGACTTCCCGTCACTGCTCTAAATGAAAGATGACGGAGACGAACAACTCATACTCACGACAAGAATTTTTGGACTTAGAGCATGTGTAAGAGACGAAAGCTTCGCTCGGTGTCTCTGTAAGATTTCCCTCATTGAATGACACAACACTGAGCGCAGTTTTGCACTGCACATTTTCACTGCAACGCTGTGAGATGAATCAATGTTTCCAAGAATATTTCTTTACTTGTGTGTCTTTTTATTTATTTATTGTATTTATTTATTTATTTATTTATTTATTTATTTATTTATTGATCAAGTTAGCATTGTGTTATCTGTATGTGAGAGAGTTTAATAGACATTAGATATCATTTCGAGTTGCTCTTTATTCCTACCTCTTCTCTGTTCTTTCATTCGTTTTTTAGGTTGATATTGTAGTAACACTCCTTGCCCAGTCCTATTAATAGAGTCGACAGGTCTTGATTTGACATAGACATAGTCGAATTGAAATGTCGTCGATTTCTGTCATCGACATCGACGGAAAATCGGTCTGATTAAATAAAGCTGTATACTGAAAACCAAACACTGTACAGAACTCAAAGGTATATTTCGTCGTACATTTGGATGGAGTTTTGTTTAAAGAATACGCTCCAACAAAGTTTTCAACCAGACGTAAATTCTCACTTCATCGTTTAAAAAAACTTCTTGCTCTTTATAAGGCAGCCCATATGTTACGTAAATATATTAGAGTAACTTATTGGAAAACTCTACAAATTTTTCTCTAGACATACCTAAGATTATGCGAATTGTGTTAACGCCCTTAACGCACACTGCAAGTACACATTTTTGCTCTAAATTTAGGCACTCAAAGAAGATTTCAGGACTGAATTAATACCCAAATATCGTACGATTGCACAACGTAATCATATCGATCGCAAGTACTTGCACTATGAACGCCCTACAAATGCAGTTTTACACCACTCTCTTTTTTGGATAGGCCCCTGTAAAAATAAAACAGTGCGAAACCGTGCATTCGTAGTGCGATTCCGTGCGATCGTAGTGCATTAGTAGTGCG